>BMAT01006339.1:12090-23543 GCA_019649035.1 Elysia marginata
AGTGGGTGGCTCTGTAGATAAGAGTTAATTATCTAAATAGATTTCCAATACTAACTCTATAGCCAAGAGTTATTCTCTCCGCCTCTCAGTTCTTGAAGGACTCTCTCTCTCTCTGCTTTAGCCAAATTGCAGTACAATCCACGAAAGTCAACGCCTTTGAGGGAAATTATTGCTTTACTCTGTTTGGCAGTCCCAATTGGTATCCTTGATTGAAAGATTTTAAAGGGATGTAATATTAGCAGTGGAGAGAAGGCTTTAAATGTACTTCTCTCCACTGCTAATTTCATACGTTTAAAATCTTTCAATCATTGATTGCGCAGTGGCTGCTTCCACTATTTATTCCATTATGTTCTTGTAGTAGGTAAAGCCAACATTTGTTTAAGTGATGAGGTGTTGACTCTATCCAGATTCCACTAAGTAAATTAAGTCAATCTTATCTGTCTGCAGAAAGACTAGGTCCGACCTGCCGCTGCCCGCACCGACACTCCATTGTTTACCACCGGCAGCCGTAGTTAGCACCGGCGATTTCCAATTGTCATCAAGTAGACAATTTTTAGCCTTGGGTGAAGATGTGACATTTAAAAAAGCTAACATTTCCTTCAACCTTGAAAATGCTCTGCCGCCAAAAGGTTGGTCTAAATATAGCTTGCTTCTAAACCAATGGTTCTCGCCTAAATCTACTTATGGGTGCGGAATTTCGTATAAAATGTGGTCTAAGAGCGTTAAAAAGATATCGACTCAATCGAGCCATACAAAGAAATGCGCATTCTGCAAGAAGGAACACGGAAGAGATTGTGTTTCCCAAATTGTGGCGTAGATTTAGGTCAGAACCATTGCCGAAAAATACACCACATTTTTCAATAGTCACTTCCATTTATATAGATGTAATTTGGACTTTACAGCATAATTATTCATAATTCAATTTTTGGACAATTTGAAATTCAATTTTATCACCATGAGTTTCAAAATGTCCAACGAGGCTGTACTCTGTAGTTCTTACATTTGTAAAACTCAGACCTTTTTATTTTTTGTTTTGTTTTTGATAACCTTCTCCAAATTTCTTACAAAAGTAAAACTTCATAATTTGAAAATCTGTCCAATGAAAGAAAAACTTCAAATTAAGAGGATTCGAATCATACTCAAAGAGCCATATTAATTTATTAAGCCAGTCTGAGGTCTATAGCAGTAGCAGGTTAATCTTTCACTCAATCCTTGTGTGTGTGCACGCAAAAACAAACTTATTCCATAGGCCATAGAAACTCCTGTTTATGTGCTAGGATGGCAACTTTGTGAAGTGAGTGTTTATCATAAAACTTTTATGCTTTGAAGACGTTAAACTGCTAGGGATTCAAAGGAAAACTTTCTGTAGGCTCCAATATAAACTTCGAATTACGATAATTGAACCTAACTACGAATTATGGGTTCAAAATTAACAAAGCTAAAGAGAAAAAAGAAGCCTCACATGTAGAAAAGTTAATCAGACTTTGTTTTTGAGGTTTTCCACTGTGTGACTCAGGATCATTGAGTAAAAAAATTTAATCAGGATTTTTTAAAATCAAAATGAAAAAAAATCATTAAATTAGGAATAAATGCTAAGAATATTAATACTATTACATCCACAGAGAAAGCCATACAGCCCTCAACAAACAGATAAAAAACGCTCATTCTCCCATATTTCTATTACATCCACAGAGCAGGCCATACAGCCCTCAACAATCAGATCAAAAACGCTCATTCTTCCATCCTTGAGAAGAAATTAAACCATCCTGGCTTTAGTTCCACCATTTAATGAGTGAAAGAAAAGAATTAGACTAGAGTATTAATAAATGTTGTCTACCAGGAACCGAATAAGAAGTTTGTTATGTATTATATATTAATAGATTTAGAAAAAAGGATTAAAAAAAAATCTTTCACAAGCAAAAGAGATTTTTCAATGTTTTTATAATAAAGTAAAGATTTTACAATGAAACTAAAATGAAAAAAATGTTTGTGTCTTCATTTTGGTGAATTTTTATGGTGCTTCTAAAGTATACCCAAAGTGCTGTGTATTTCTCCAACCTTCTGTTATCTGCAAACTCAAAAATTTGGGCAAAATTGTAGTCAGTTGAAACTTGTAAAACAAACCCTTGGTTATCATTCTTCATGATAACCAGGACATTTTGACTGTTAAAGGGGATACAAATACCCTTGCCTTTGAGATAAGAGAAAGGACAAGAATTTCACAGCCCTTTTTACTTCTCTGATCTCAAAGATAAATTAAGTTTTTGTGCTTTTTATAGGGGTAGTCTAAAATTTCTCTCTAGGAGTAGGAAAGTTTCTTGTTTTACCTAATGCCAAAATTACAAGTTTGTTCTGTTTACCTTAAATACGTTACAAATGGCATAGTTTTGACAGACTGATGTTAAAAAAGAAAAGAATCTAACAAATATATCGACGACACTTCAAATAATCAATAAGATCAATTAAAAAACAAAACGGACAAATTTAATTTTGTGCCCTGTTTAATCAGTAGCTGTCACCATTCAGGTAATCAAAACAAAATCTCAAATTAACAAGTACAATAACTTTTTCATTTTAATTTATCAATGACTATTACCCTTTGCTTCTTCCAAACCAAATATTTACCCTTTACATTACATAGAAAGTAATAAAAATCTTCATAACTAAACAATTACATGTACACTCCTTCTATTTACTACACACACCAATACATACATAGATTACTGTAATTTACATTGTTATAAAACAGGGCCATCTTTGTTTTAGATGGCTAAATTTGCGATTGTGCAGTCATACATCTTTACATGCAAAACACAAAATTATTGACAAAACCTATCTATGGCCATATGATTGTCGCACCATTGTTATTGTGGCACCAACATCTGATATGCCTGGCGCAATGATTACCTGGACAATAATAATTTTGCACACCCACAAAACATCTTATAAATATATACAGCATAGGAAAAAAGACAAATATACTTATATAGCAAAAAAATATGAGAATTATACATCTGGTGTGAAGCTCTTTTCTAAGAAACTTCAAACAACAAATTACATTCGTTCAATTAGGTGAGGTCTCAACAGAAAAATTTGAGGAAGACAACTTGAATTGGAATGAGTGAAATCATGGATACAATTTTTAAGACATTAAAATGACTGTAAAATAAAGCATACAACATCCACCTTGTTACATTGACAAATAATTGTTACATTTGCAGAAAAAAAAGTTGAGAACAGAATTGGACACCAGTCCAGCAAGACATTTTAAAACAAGATGACACTTGCTAATAATAACAGAGGAAAAGAGGCGGAAGGGGCACCTTGAATAAGCATTTGATTAGATCAATGCAAGAAGTATATATATATATATCAACTTGCATGGTTTTGAGAAAATGGGAAAACAAAAGTTTGAAGCATTATAGAATGCTATAAAGCTAAAAAAAATTTGATTTTACATCAAAATCACATGGTTTGTGATGTTTGGTGAGCTCAATAATATTTTCTTTTAAAAAACCATTAGATTCTAGCCATCAATAAAAAAAAATGACTTAAAAGGAGATAACGTAAACTGGGGTGACTTTTCAGGATTTGTACATGTATTAAAAAAGTGGATGATAACATGGACAATGAGAGTGCTTCCCCTTTGCTTCCAAGTGAGCTCTCTTGTAAAGAAGACACATTTGGCTACCGACTTTCACCTCTACTTGCCTGTATGGTTGAACCAGAGATAGTTTAAGTAGAGATGTCTCACTCCGAGTTTTTTGCTCTTTATTTGTATTAGGACGATTTTTGGGTTATTTCCCTTGGTCATTCCTGGTTAACAGCCAGATCCTTTAGATACAGTATAGTGCCAATCTGACGGTTTTACTTTTTTTACCAGTATCGCGCTCTTAAATTAGTTTTGAGTTACTATTTGGTATTTTTTAAAATATAATATTACTATAGCAGCACAATTTTCTGTTTACTAAAAAAAATTTTTTGGTAATTATTCGTATTTTCATAGAAAATTGATGAAATAATAGGTTTGGATATTTAAAGTGTTAACAGAATGTTTTAAGTATGTTTAATTACAGTTTTTTTTATTAAAAATAAAATACACTCTGTAAATAGTTCTTAGCAAAAGTTCTTACCATAATATCAACAAACCTTTTTAAATAGTTTCAACTTTTCATGGGTTCTTTACCATGAAAGAAAGTCAGGTTTGACTACGTTTTTCACAGCATTGCATCCTTATTGGTATTACTAGTTTACTACTGGGTCATCTTTTTAATTCATTTAGTAGCAGAATGTTTTAGTCATTTGGAAAAATTAAATAAGTAGGCCTACTCCTAAAGTAGTTTCAAATTATTATGATTTATATTTGATAGCATGAAATCAAGTTATTTAAATTTTCAGAGTCAAGTTAAATGACTCTGGGCAAGCTAAAGAGGACATTAAAACTTCAATGATTGGAACTGAAATCAACAACACAAGTTTTATAAACTATGAAGCTTCTACAAAAATAACAATTAGAATAACACAAGTGCACTAAAACTGTAAGAGACCAATAAAACCAATAATTATAGCAACACAAATGCACTTAAAAGTGCACCAAAGGGTTTATTATATTTTGCATTAACTTATAAAGTCAATCAAACAATGAGAAGTCATACAATATTACACCTGAAATCAAGCAATGCAAGTTAAATTCTATCTGACCTGTTAAGTATCGGGAGTAGAATCGATATATATTTTCTATTGAACTGGCAAAGTCTCGACACTCGACAGACTGCAATTTTTTTAAGAGTACTCACTCCAGTGTAAAAAATCCTCCCCTTCCTTCATCCTGTGGACTAGGATTAATTAATTATGAATTCGTCTCTATAACCATACTAACCAAAAACATGCCAATGCTTTATAAATTTACATACAGTATTTAAAGGATGGGTCAATGATACCTGAGTACAATCTAGATCTATACAACCTAGATGCTAATGTTTGTTATAATTAAAACCATGAATGTCACTGCACATGACTTTATTTTAAAAAAAAATATAGGCAGTTACCATTGAACTATACCTAGATTCTATATAGCCTCAAACACTCTAAGGCTTTGTTAGACAAGGCACCACTCAGTGGAAATTCTTTCCAAAACTTGTAGATTTATATCTAAACACGGGATCTAGATTAAAAACTAGATCTACCTAAATCTAAAATAATCTAGATTAGCTATAGATTCTAGTTTATATCAAGATTTATCTTGTCACATCAAAAGCTGTAACAAAGCAAAATGCCTTGAGTTTAGTTTACTTAATTATCTCTGGTTGAACCAGCTGTCTGTTTGCCTTGATTGATCACAAAATCGAATTTGAGGAGAGGTGAGTTGAAACTTTAGTTTAGATCTATGGCTGTTCAATACTTTACCATGCTTATTTATTTGTTTAATTTTATAAACTTAAGATGGTATATTTTTATAAAACTGCTATTCCCAAACATTTGTTTTTACAATGAGGGAATGCAAAGCCACCCCAGTCATGTTTGTGACTGTTGCAAAATCACCCCAGTAACTAAGTAAGAGGAATGAAATGGGGCATATATTTTCTATTTTAGGTTGTGTTTACCACCTTTTTTTCTTATTTTTTTTCCTACAAAACCTTATAAGAAATACCGTTAAGCAGTAGTGCATAATGATCTAGGCCTAGGAATCATTTATTTTATTTGTTGTATCATATACAGGCCTTTTAGTTTTAAGCTGGCCTGGGTCGGGATCGTTTTAATTAACAGTTAATACCCTGAATCATCATGCCCACCACCAATATTCATTTAATTTAATCCTTATGTTTAAAGAGATTTATTCGCATAAAAAAATATTAAAAATTTCATTAATCTCACAACCTTTATCTTTGGTTAGTTTTGATGTACATGGTATATCTAGGGATGTTTTTCTCTTGTCCCCCCAAAAAATGCCGCCGACGTACGTGCGAAAACCTGGCGCAAGGAGCTACAAAAACTATGATGAAGAGAAAAAATGTTGTACGCTCTCCAGGACTGCAGACATGAGGATGTAAGCATTGCGGACATCACAAAAAACTACAACATCCCATTTCGTACCTTATGGAACAAGATGAAGGGGCATCACACAAAATCAGTTGGAGGTCAGACAGCCCTCTCTGCTAAAGTGGAGGAAGAACTCGTGAACCACCTCCTTGTCTGTTCTGACTACGCCATGTCCCTTGAGAAAAGGGACGTGAAACTGATTGTGCATCAACATCTTTGGAATAGAGGCCAAACAGTTTCCAACTTCAAAGTAGTAGGTGATGATTGGGTCAGCTCGTTTATTAAACGCTATGAAGTGCTGTCACACAGGATGTGCCAGAACATTAAGCGGGCGAGGGTTGGAGTCAATCCAGATGAGGTGAAAAAGTATTTTGACAACCTCAATACTTCTTTGGAGGGTGTGCCAGTCGACAATATTCTCAACTATGACGAGACGTATTTAACGGATGAACCTGGCATGAAAAAGTGCTTATTCAGGAGGGGTGTGAAGTACTCAGAAAGGGTAATGAATTATTCAAAGGGAAACATCTCAGTTATGTTTGCAGGCTCTGCAGAAGGGGAAATGCTTCCTCCATGTGCAATGGAGGGCCAAAAAGGACAAGAATCAGTTGGAGCAAAAGTGGGTGGATGGACGGTGAAAACTTTGAAGATTGGTTCATAACAGTGGTTGTGCCCTGGGCTTTTCGCCGAGAGGGTCCAAAAGTTATCATCGGAGACAATCTCAGCTCCCACCTGAGTGGTTCTGTGATTGATAAATGTAGTGACAACAACATTTGCTTTGTCCTCCTGCCCCCCTTGCGGAAATCTTCCCTGTTGTCCCTATCAGCTCTTCAGGAGTTTGTGATGATGTACTGGCGTACTCCCCTCTCGAGTGGCCTATCATCCAGTGAGATTCACAACAATTGCTCAAAGACATTCTAAGACAATCTCCTGTGCACATTGCACAAGGGAGACAATCAAATGCAATGAAGGTGTTTGAACTTTCCTGTACAAGTTGAACAACAGACAAAACACTCTGTGAGTACAGTACAGGTACCCCTGTGTATGCAGCGTATTTTGGTCAATAAAGATACACAGGTTCCAGCCATTGTGTCTAAAAGGCTGGGTTTTCATCATGCTCTTGTGAGAATGCTTCCAAGATGACCTGTGTGGAAGCGACATGTTGAATAGCTTTTTCCCTGGTATGGAGCTGACCAGGATGCAGACCATGAAGAGACATCAACTACCTGTTCCACCCAGATCAACTCTGCAGGTTTCTCAAGCAGACATCTTTCGGCCCCGGGAAACCCAAGGAGCTCCTCAAGGCCAAGGAATCTCCGCCAAGTGATGTACCTTTGATCACTTGTCACCCCGGGACCTTCAGCTGGTTGGGGAGGTGTAATGTATGTTTTGTGCTGTGAGGCAAAATTGTCAATGGAAACCTCCACCCAGTCCCTGACTACTCCTGAGGATTACGAAATAAACCGTCTTCTGGTTCGATGTCTACTTGAAGAAGTCGACTTTGTTTTGGTCTCTAGTTCTGTCGATTGTTAAATCTACGTAGTAGATCTAGAAGTGATTATAAACCACAGTCGACTACTGATAAGTTGATGTCTCTGAGGGTTTAAGATTAACATTGACTTATCCATACATCCCTTTAACCATCAATGGCTGGGAAGGGGGGGGGGGCAATAAAAAGTTTAAGTACCGGTACTATGGACAATTACAGTTACATAGTTACTTTTGCTGATACTGGCTATCACGAAATCATTTCCAACTGATGGAATTTGTAGTGATTTAAAGATAAAAAATTACAATTTGACTTTTTTGAGTATTTTGTGCAGAGGTAAATGTAGACTAGATCTATAGCGTGGTGTTGCATTGATCAACAGTAACAGTTTGAGTACTTTGACTGTGAACTGCAAGACTGTCAGAAGTGATAAGTGATAGACTGATACAGAACTGAAAACGAGACATGGTGTAAGTAATCAGGAAAAAGAAAGGGGAGAATAGATCTAGATCTAGGCCTAATCTTACAAAGACAAGGCTTAACATATACATGTATTTCCTTAAGTGATGCCTGATGGGCAGACTGGAGATAAAAAAGCCTTGGGCTTATTGAGAATGGGGAGAAAGGTGAGCTGTGGTTTGTGGGCCATGTGGCAGTCTGGCACTGCGTGTATAGGCTAGGTCCAGCCATTCGATAGCACATCCCTGATCACAGGTTTACTTTTTACCTAGCCGAAATAACTTCAACCCTTTGTTAAACTTACAACTGTGTCAAAAGTTTGTGAACTTGTTGTGTAATGGGATAGTAGAGACAAGTTAAGAAGGCAGTAAAAAGGTGCGTAATGGAACGCTTGTGTTACCTCTCAGTCTCATTATAACATGTCCGCTTCAGTGGCTTCACTCCTTATTACATGGGGGAGGAAAGTAAAGATCAACTTATCCATAAAGATTTATTGAATACAAAGAGAAAAATGGGAGGAATGTAAGGATCTACTTGATTGTCATGATGGCTGAATCGACATTGACTTATCAGTTCCTTTTTTGCAGAAAAGCTATTACATGTACAAAGGGGAATGTTCTCAGAATTAGAAATTAACATCCACTCAGGCAAAAATCGACTCATGCAAGGTTGACTGTAATCTAAAAGCACAACAGCATTGAATCTCACCATAGCAGGCATCAATTTCACTTTAAGTTGACAACTTGTTCCCAGTACATGTACTTGCAACCCAGCACCTCCAATCATTAAAATGACAGGGCAACGTAAAAAGGGCAAAAAAAAAATTGATTTAAAAACAAATAAATCTTTATAGAAAGCAAGATGATTTATACTTGTAAGATCTGCATCTCTTGCAACACCTTTAAAATGTTATAAAAACAAATTTTGAGATTGGATGAAATAAAACAAATCCACTGTTTGTAACTAAAAAAGAAAAAAAAATGAAGGTGTTAAAAACCAACAATTTGGAATGAATAATATGATTCATTTCCCCGTCACCCTTTAAACACAATATCTCTTAAGAAATCGCATAGATCTGAAATAGAAGAAATGTGGCATGTACATACACACGATATACAACAATATCTCCATTGGCAGGAAATCAATCTTGAATAATAATGTCTCATCACTAATCCAAATGATTCAGATGTCAAAAACTTTACCTTCAGAAAACACCTTCTAAAAACAGTTTTATTTCTCTTTTGTTTGTATTTTCAATGAAAAGAAGTTCGTACATTTTCTCCAAGTATTTTTTGACAATTCTATGCATTTTCGAATGTTTGAGAGCTCAAAAACCACAAAGACTAATATAGGTGTTGTAAAAATTGCAACATCCGATTTATTTGTTCTGGTTGCAAGGCATTTTTATAAATAAAAACTTTATCTTCATTGGCAGTGAATCACTCAGGAATGATATTTGGTGTTGATCATGGTACATTTCATTTATCTTAGAATATATTTTCTGCAGCAGAATGTATGTTTTACGATGATTTACCTTAACAAATTAAAATCAAAGTTCCCCAATTCGGTCTATTTGGTAAACAGCATGAAATATAGATTTTCCAAGAACCTCTCTAAAATTAAACAGAGTAATGATTAAAACTAAATATCAAAGCAAATCAACAATATTGCTCATTTTAAACAATTCAATACCCAATTTACATTTGACTTCTCAGAACATGTAGTATTGAGTTTGGTGCAGTATGAGGCTATGTTTTTTTGGAAGGCTGCTTTGCAGATCTCTTGGTGCGGGTGGTTTTTAACAAACTGTAAGATGTGAAGGTGCACTGTTGGCTTGAGAAAAACGGAACATAGAAGGCTCGGAAGAGGCGGTGAGATCTGTAAAACAATGTGAAGCAGTTTTTTAAACAATACTACTACTACTACTACTACTACTACTACTACTACTACTACTACTACTACTACTACTACTACCACTACCACTACCACCACCACTGGACTAAACTCGACTAATAGTAATAAAGTACATAGATCTAGATTTAGCTTTGATTAGGGAATCGAAAAGCATAAATCATACATGTACAACAATGGATGTAACTTCTGCTCTGGCAGGGCGCAGGTAAACAGAGTTTTGAGACTAAAACGATGTATGAAGTTTTGTTTCAGTTCCAGTTTCCTGATTTTTTCTTGGAAAACAGGTTGGTACGGTCCTCGCATTGGTCTTTTTGATCTACTAAAGTATGCTACATGTACATGTAATTGTCTGTGCCAGTGTGTGTACCTTAACTTTGAAGAGCGAAAGGTGGCAAGCGTGCAAATTAACTGTCATAACGTATGGTAGTAGATACAGATTATATCTAAAAACGTAAACTTCAAGCTTAGCTGACTGGAATGGAGATCATCAAGACCGCCAAAAGAATGAAACATTGTGCCAGAAACAACGCTTGTGGAGTTTTACTGTGTGTGCGCATGCGGCTCCTAGTCCTACGTCATAGCTTCAAGGATTTCCGTAGAAACGCTGCTTGTTTTCTTTCCTGGCAGCGCTTACTTGTGTGAGTGTTAGTAACTAGGGTCAGAATATTATTATTGAGTGGCAAAAAAATTGTTTACACTGTAACTTTAAGCTTAGGCCTACAGCATATAATATTGTCATTTTGTCAACTTAGGCCTTGATTAGCCCCAATTTTTTTCTGATCTCAAGAACTGATCAGCACAAAAAAATTATTCCCGGACGGAAATTTCCCAGAATTCTTGGCGCAAAGATCAGTAAAATACGGAATTCCAGGACAGCCCGGAAAACTGACACCCTTGCTGCCATTTCAGTTAACCAATTTTAACATAACTCACTGTCTAAAAAACTGAAGGAAAAAAGAGTGCAGTATACCCCTAATATCAGCTCATTTTGCACACACTTACCTGCCAGCATCTAAAAATGGAACCTGCTTGACCAGCATCCAGTCTCCAGTGGATGAGTAATTAGGCTCTTGTGCTGTCCAGTCTTCTGAGTCGCGGTCTATCAAATAATGGCATTGAGAAATGTCCACCTGAGGAAGAAAGTGACCATGAACTTCTTCACAAGGTTGACAAATTTCAGGAAATTGGGGAAAGAAACAGGAAAAAAAAAACTAAGCATTGTACCTCACAAAAAACAAACCTCTTCGACACCTTTGTTTTAATATTAGAATAAGGATACCAATAACACACAACAGGAAACATTTTAACAAAAATGAAAAAAGACGGAAAAACTGGAGATTGTTGGCATCCCTGTAAATAACCTTGCAACAACCAATAAAAGAAAGTCTTACTTTTAATGGTATTGGAGGGGCTGGAAGAAGTATGCAAAGAGACTAAGTAAAAGGAGTAAACATGAGTTGAAGTAGGAGATAAAGATTGCAAACTGTTACACGACTTGTGTAATCAGTTGAAAAAGATCTGGTAAGATTCCTTTATTTATCCCAGTAGGGAA
>BMAT01006342.1:21551-44983 GCA_019649035.1 Elysia marginata
AAAGTTATTTAACAGGAGGCATTACTTTTTGAACAACCCTCGTAATATCCAGATGTTGATTCAGCAATGCCTAATAGAAATTGAAAAATAACCTGAAACTGAGTATTTCTTATAGAACAAGTGCCATAGACGCAAGTTGTGCAATAGGACATAAATGGATTTTAATAAAAAAACATAAATAATTTGAAAAACTTAAATTACATCCCTGTTGATTTTATATTGGTTTTATTCACTGTATTTTCAAAATATACTTAGATTATACAAGCTCTTATTTTGATCAAGTTGGTTTTTATTTTTTATTTTTTTTTGTAGTCTTGAAGTTGAAAGGGGCAATCATAATTAAGATTAACATAAGTTAGATTGTGTTATTTCCTGCCTGAAAAAGTTTCAAGGTTTTTGAAAAACAAAATTGTTGATTTGACAAAAGCAACTAACTGTCAGGAACTAGATGCTGTTCATTCTTAAAAACTAAATATGTGGAGATTGCCAAAAAGGAGAAGAATCCATTCGATAAGGAAAACTGTTAGTCTTAAGTGGCATTTATTTAAGGCAAAGATCTATTCTATGTCCACAATTTAGACTTCAAATAGTAATTCAGTGGTTGAAGGAACTGAAGGAATAAAGTTAAATATGATGCATAACAAACAAATACATTGAATTAAGACCTCATGAACGGTTTCATGTAACTCTAAGGAATGCTTCTGCACTCAAGCAGTTTTTCAATACTAAAACACAAACTTTAAGATTAAATAAAAATTTGCATTGCCTTGCTTAATGCCAATCACAAACTCAATGACACTTCAATTATAAAATATATCTGTTTTCTGATCTTTGATATTGAGAGGATTAAAATTTTATGAATAGCACCATTTAAAAAGATTAGAAGAATAAAGCTTACCTTTTGTTAAATCACTTTTAAGTTCTTCCCTCACAAGTTCTTTGGTTTGATCTGCACCTCCATTACTGGCTTGCCCTAATTTAGTGATGTTAGTTCCAGTAGAGACTAGCACAGATGCTGAGCTGGCTGTTACTGATGACTCATTACAACTGTTCAAGGATGTCGCAGTAACTGACGGCACATCTACATTCACTAGTGTAGGCTGTTTCCGGACGCCAGAGTCAACCCCAATGAGATGGGGTATAGGAATTCCTGTTGCTGAATTCTGGATTAAGAGAGAAAATTTATATACACACAGAAGATTAATTTTTTTTTAAATTTTATAGCTGCTCATGGGTAGAATTGGTTTCTCTTTTGACAAAAACTTGAAAAAGCCAAAAACAAGGCAAAGTTTCTTTCTTGTTATCTGATAAGCTCATGTTCCCACTTCTTTTACATTATTTTAAAACAAAAGAAATTGAAATTGAATAAATTTTTTAAAATGTTATGTCTCTATTATATAAATTCTTATCGAATCTAGTTTTTTTTAAATACTTACAGACTTGTACCAAAGCCTAAAAAAATGATCTGAGCTTTTTTTTTTACACAATGTGCAAGAGCAAAAAAAAAAAGTTTAAATATTGAGCCTTTATCTATATGCATTTCTGGCACATCTGGGAGCCTTTGAGGACAATAAAGATAAAAATAAATGTGAAAAATTCTGACATTGTCAGAACAGCTATTGGTCTGTATATTTTTATGCACACCATTTTGAGGACGACTAAAGTTTCTTCATGAATAGGATTTTATGCACAATCTCAGAGACACCCAAAGACAACAAAAAGTCTTACCACTTCTCAATCCAAGAGTACAGGCTATAATGAAGGAGTGCAATAGAAAAGGTTCACAAAAATGTCAAAATTAAGACTTTAAAGCACATTGCATACAAAAGCTACACTTTACAAAACTTTGAAATAGGCTTTACTGTAATCCTAATCTGAAAACTCTAATTTCATTAGTTTAAGATATTACGGTGAGTCTCGAGTGGCTGTCATTACATGATCATTACAAAATTATAATGGGTTGCAAATTTTTGGCATTTTTTTCAGTACTTATCATGTCTAATAAGTAAATATAATAGACTCACTTTGGTAACAGTGATGACAATCTGACTCGAGCTATCACTGCCTGTGGACAGTTTAACAACTTGTGCTTGGCCTGGACTTGTCACAGGTTCTGGCTTTTTCTGGACACCATTTGAGATTGTTTTCATGTCAGACAATGTTGAGATGGAGGGCGCACTCTCTTCTCTTGTCTTTGCTGTCATTTCATCTTTAGTAACTTTACTTCCATGGTCAGAGGTCTGAAGTTAAAAGATATCCAAAAATTAGAAAAACTACAATTTACCTGAGTAGAAAAATCTAACAAAAAACGGTCCTTGTACAAATTAAAATCAGAAATAATGGAGAAAAGAATAAAAATAAGAAAAAAATATCACTGCAGTGATTATTTAAAAACTTCATGTAACCACGTTATCATTTATACTATTTTCAAATTGATCAACCTTTAAATTGTTTCTTTAAAAGGAAAAGTTTTGAAAAGGCTGTATATTGCAAAACAATGGTGCAAAATGGATTGTATTCACTTGGAGATGCAAGCAGCTAAGGCACAAAAAGCAGGTGTGTATGCACTGCACAGATTTACAACTTAAAGCTGTGTATGTGTATGTACTGCACAGATTTCTAACTCAAAGCCGTGTGTGTGTACTGCATAGATTTCCAACTCAAAGCCGTGTGTGTGTGCTGTACAAATTTCTAACTCAAAGCTGTGTGTGCTGCACAGATTTCCAACTCAAAGCTGTGTGTGTGTGCTGCACAGATTTCCAACTCAAAGCTGTGTGTGCTGCACAGATTTCCAACTCAAAGCTGTATGTGTGTGCTGCACAGATTTCCACCTCAAAGCTGTGTGTGTGCTGCACAGATTTACAACTCAAAGCTCTGTGTGTGTGCTGCACAGATTTACAACTCAAAGCTGTGAGTCTCATATTTACAACTCAAAGCTGTGAGTCACAGATTTACAACTCAAAAGAAATAATTTTCTATTTAAATCAAAATTTGGAGGTTTTCTCAGAATTTTTGAAAGTCTTCAGTTTTCCAATTTTCCTGCTTTTAGTTTGAAGAAAGCTGCTGAAAAAACAAGGTTTAAAAATGGAGTTCCTGCCAAAATTGGAAGAATCACATCCCTTTTCACTGGAAAAGCAGAAAATAAACTATACTTCTCAACATTAAGAAAAATCACAAACATCTGTTCTGAAAAGATGTAATAAGAATATAAAACATATTTCACCTTCTTGTGCACTGATTGGGAAACAGCGACAGTTAGTGTGTCGCTAACGGGAGTGTTTGATGGGGGCTGAGTCGATGTGATAAGAAGTGGCACAGAGACAGAAACTTGGCTTTGTGTGGCCTGTAAGAATGAAAGATCATTAATATTATTATAAATGCTGTAGAAACTGAAATGGTAGTATTTCAGTTAAATAGTCATGAACGAAGCATTTAACAAGCTTATCTTAGAATAATGACCATCTAAGATTCAACACTTTCATTTCAGAGTCACTCTAGACATCACTATTATTTCCTTGTCCAAACATTTGAAACTATAGTTATGTTTAAAACAATTCAAATATGAAAAACTCAAATAAATTGTTAGAAAATCAGAACACTCAAAAATATTCTCCACTGCACAGTTATGATTGAAAGAATTTGCATTCCTAGCTGGAGTAAGATCAATATCATGGCAATTGTTATGTCTATGAAAGGGAATAAAAAGTAAAACTATGTTCTGATGAAATCTTATTAAGGCTTAGAAATTGTCATAATATTAAATTGTTACAATAATTAAAAAATGGAGAAAAAAAAAATACACCGTAACGTTTTTTGCCTTACTTGTTCCTGCTCTGCTTTCTGTTGAGTCAATGGGGCTACTAATGTGTGGTGTTCTGGGTTTATTTGGCGAACTGGCCTAACTAGCTGTGTGGCAGGCGACCCTTGCAACTGTACTCCCCTCGATCTTGCAATAACGGGTACATTGGCCCTGACAACATTAGGCAAGGGAACCGTCGGGCAATTTAAGACAGTCGATGATACAGATGACCCATTTATTGACGTAGAGAGACAACTCTGGGTGACAGAGGTTGTTAACGTAGGACTAGTCGTTATGTTGGTCACAGTGAGGGTGAGTTCTGATGCGGCGGCACTAGTCGGCGCAGAAATTAAATTAGGCAACCTCGGTTGAACGATTTGGTGGCCAGGCAATAGTGCTTGAGAGCCCACAATTGTGGCTTGAGTTCGCACTCCTCCTGTACCTGACATAAAGCTATGTGATACAGATCCAGCATTGGGCACACAATGGATGTAGTTGGGCTGAGTTGCCATCGGGACTTGGACTGAGCCAAGCATAGGACTGTTGACCCTCTGTAAAGAAGACTGCTGCTGAGGTATGCGAACAGCCATCTGTTGTGGTTGAGAGACTGCAATGATTGTCGCTGGTGATGAGGAAAGAGGTTTTTGGGATACAGATGAGGTAGGGCCGATAAGTCGGTGTTGACCTGTCACCAGAGGTTGGGGGTTTAACTGCCTCAGAGGTATAATTTTCCCTGGACTAGTAGTAGGACGCTGTAGACCTACAACTTGTGGTGATGTCAATGGCAGCACAGTGCCAGATGCCAATCTCTGAATTGCAATAGGCTGTCCTGGATAATTGATGGAGCACAAATTAATTTATAAATTAGTCTTCAAGCGTGCTTACTAAGAAAAAATTAACTGCACAATTCATTAACATAAAAATTGCTAAAATATTTTTTTTCAATTGTCTCATTTTTAAATCAATAAAAAAAACGAATTATAATATAACTTAAAAAATAAAAGAAAACACAGAAAGAAAGTTAATCAGGACATGAATTACCTGCAAAGTTGAAAAAAGTTTCAAGCAAACAGAAAATGTAAAGGTTTTTTTTTAAGCCATCACATATCGACATAATATTTCAACATTATAAAATTCTTAGGATGAAAAAAAGAATGTCAACGTTAGAGATAAGACAAAATTATAAATGAATTAAACCTTTTGCAGGCAGACGCTGCAAAGTTAGCTGCTGCCCAACAATGGCAGCTGGGAAGCCAGTATGAGGAATTTTTGCTGGTTGAAGAGTAAAATGGCCACTTGCTCCAAGGCTTGAGCTTACAATGGGTAGGCCTGTTCCTCGTGCTACCTGGATATTCTACAAAAAAAAAAAGAAAGAAAATTCCAATAAAAGCATTGTTGAACTGAATCATAACTTTTTCTTAACCATATTTTGCTAATGTTGTTATTATTGCGTATAAATTTCTGCATTTATTTATCAATCGAGACAATTTTCAAATGACAACTTGATAAAATTATAAGTTTAACTATAACAAACAAATACTATCTAAAAACATGTTCAGACAAAAGTATTGAAAGTTTTAGGTTGATAAAAAAGAATGTGCATCATTGAACTTGAAGGCAGACCCTGTGTTTCCTTTTAAAAATACATCCTCCGCACACCTAGTACCTCCTGGTGGAATATACTTCGAATCAGTATAGGTAAGAATAAGGGGAGGAAAATCCCACTAAATTTAAGACTTAAGTTTTCAAATTATAAACCATCCATTGAAGATAATGATAGTCTGGGGTACAAAACAATTTTTATATACAATGAAGGGCAGAAAAGAATTATGTCAAAGATTATATTTTCTATGGAGATTTTTTTTCACAGCTGGTCTTTGAAAAGTAAGAGAAATTGGTACCCACAAGTTTGTACTAGACACGTTCAATTGCTTCAATCAAAAGTCACTAAAATTGGAAATTGTTGGCTTCATATTAGTTTAGGGTAATTCTCCCAATTGTCTGTAACTTGCTGACAATTTGAAGTTGAGTCATTTTTATTATGGTGACTGGGTAAAATCATTATGTTTGGAAATGAAGAGAGCTGAAGCTCAGTCTGCTCACATTATCAAACACTATAGGCCCCTTTTTCTTGAGTGATACTATAGTGACACACTGACAGTTTTACAATCAGGATGCAGCAGAGTGGTATAGGAGGCAGTTGTTTAGACCTGCAGGTTAAGGGTTGTTTTTTTTTTTGTATCAATATTTGTGTAGGGGTCCCATGCTGAAGGGATATGAATCAAAGGATAGGCCTTTAAAAGTTCTCTTATATGGTGAAGAAAATTACTTTGCTATTCTAATTAGGTTCTGAGTTACTGCACTTACAAGACAAGGTATTTACGAGGCTTAACTTTAAAAAACTGGAGAAAATTGTGAGTCTGGAAATTTTCATACTGGGAAAGCCAAAAGGACAATGCAACAAATAGTTACCTTTAAAAAAAATTTTTTGAGATTTTTTCTGTGGTCTCATAAGTCGTGGGTATGATGAAAAAATCATTAACTTTCCAACTATGCAAAAAAAAAATTTGAGAACAGTAAAAGTTTGACCAAGTACTCTAGTCTAAAATTTCCATGTTCTTGAATAAGCTGGCACCACATGTGGACTCATTTTGTGGGTATGGTACAATTTACTTGTAACTTTAATTTTCAAGTTGAAATTCAAATCAGAGAAAAAATATGGGATTGCTAAAAGCCTAAATTGCCCTTATTGCGCTTAGTTCTTTGACTTGTCTTGATAAATTGTCATCCTCCATGCTGTTGAAGAAGGTGGGGTTGGTAGGAAAAATTTGAAGTTATCCTCAAGGACTTTGATTAACTCATGAATATGTTTTGGAAAGAAAATTTTTTTATACAATTCATCAACTGCGAGTTGCCTTTTTGCTTAAAACTTGGCAACATTGTATTCTCTCCCGTAAACAGATTTCCCGATAAACGCTTATCTCAATATTGAAGGTTTGACTTCAGTACTCCAGTATTTGTGGTCACCCTGATTACCAGAGCTCAGCATCAAGAAATTTATAGAGAATAATAGGTTCAGACAAATAGTATACCCACCTGTGTTGTAGAATTTGGGACCTGAACAGCAACAGCATTGTTTGCCAGGCGGAAGCCAAATGTGGAAATTAACTGGGGTCGTATCTGCAAACTGACTGCAGGAGTATTAGCACTAGCAGTGCTCACTTGTAAAGACTGAGTACTAGAGGTAGTTGTAGCATTTACAGCTTGCGACATAACAGTGACCATAGTCTTTGAGTCTGAGCTTGCCTGGGTGGAACTTGGTGGGTCCATTGCAGATGTCTTGACTGTTAGAGGAAAAGATACACAGCCTGAGTTACATGGCCTTTGCATTTTGTTAAAACTTTGCTATTATTTAAATAAAAATATAGTTGAGTTCATATATATGTATTGAAAAGTTTAGCCATAAATCTAGACGTATTGTATTTTTTTTAACGTTTATTTTCTTATATTTAGCTTTGTCTTCATTGTATTGCTTATAGTTATAGGTCTCTTTCACAACCAGTGAGAATGAGTCAAATATAGCAAATTCAACTTTATACGGCAATATTTTGAGGAACCCGATTTTTTATAGCTAACATGTTAATTATAGAAAAATTAGATAAGATTTAGTTCTTTTCATGGTATTTTAAGTAGAGCGTACGATATTCAATTACTTTTAAAGGACCGGTAGCGGTACAATTAAAATGTTCAATCCTGGAATTTTTTGGTCTGTTCATAAAGACCTTTTTAGTTTTTAAGCCTAAAGTACTAAAAGTAGATGGAATTAATTAAATGTTATAATAGTATTAAATACAATACTAAATTAGCATTTTATTTTATATTTGTAAAATGACATTTAAGTGTGATCGATATGTACAAGAACCAACAAAACCATAAAAAAATTTAAAAATACTTCGATATTATATTATTCGTATTTATTATAATAATTTCAACATTATGCTATGATTGTAAATTTATAAGAATAGAGAAAAAGTGGTAAAAATCTACTAGATCTATTTCAAGACATTGTTCAAATTTCTGACATCTCACTCATTCACACTGGATACGTGAGAAAAAACATTAGCTTCGCTTTATTTTATTGTTGCTTGCTTTAAAAATTTAGAAAGTGCTCTTTAACAAAGTTTTGGAGTCTTTATAGATTCAAGACACAGTGACACACACACATGTATAAAAATGAACAGGGTTTAAATTAATTAGGTTCGATTATAATGTTTAGCTCTTGATCTAGTTTTGAAAAAAAGAGAAATGAAATTTATCTCAGAACAAAAAACAAGCAACAAAAAAATTTTTAATCTAAATTATTAGCCTCATATTCTTAGAACTAACCTCAAGGCCAATAATTTTTTTCTTACTTCATTGAGAGGGCAAAAATTAGGTCACGGATATTTCACAGAAAAAGTAACATTAGTACAGATGTCTAATGTATTTTTCTATACAATTCGTGCTTTAAATTAAAAGTGATTGTAGATCTGTCGTCGACTGAACTTCTAACCAAAAATAAAAAAAAAGAATAGATTAAGGCTCAGCCTAGATCTAGAAGTCTAGTTGAAGGTGCGGTTCAATCGCGGAAAAAAAAGACATGGAGCCTCGTTTTCGACAGTTTCGCTTCACTCGGCTTGGCCACTCGGCTCAAGATTATTTCAAGTCCATCAGATCTAGATCCTAGATCCATAACTAGTCTTAGCAATTGAATGCAGAAAAAAAAACAAAATTAATTTTATGAGGACTTTAATGACACGCTTCGACAAATATTAAAAACTTTACTTCTGCTGATAATCAATCAGTTTACTCCAAGGTTTCAGCTTGGTTCGAGGGCACCTGGGCGGACGGAACACAAAAAATACGACTTCCCTTTCGCACGCTGCACCATTTAAAGCATGTAAAATTTGATTGGTTTTATTTACCGCAGCAACTAAGTTTTCAAAGTATAAAACAAACACTCAAGGTACGAAAAATTGTATATAGTATTCCTTTAACAGCAGTTTTAGACAAATAAAATTCCAATTTTAGCTCTTACCGTGGACCGGACGAAGACGCTGCTTGAGAATCCAACACTGCCAAAATGCCTAACTGGCTGTTCAATTTACCGTACATCACAAGCGCAAAGCTCAGGCGAGCAAAATATGCTATAATTAGGTTTGGCTGTTCTACTAAATGGATCAACCTATATGTAGTGTGTAAGTTACATTTATATTGTTTATCTAAATAACTTTTGCTTTTAACCTAGATTTAGATCTTTTGCATAAAAATTGAATGAAAAAAAGATATTACTTGTTGCCTGTGATTAATTTGCGGTAATGTGATTGCAAAGAGACATTTAGAAAACTATTTAGAGGTTGATGACGTCATTGTGTTTTTGTTTTGGTTTTCACTTCAGCTGGGCAGCCAACAGGAGTTCCTAAGTGAACCGAGGTCACAACAACAAAGGGATATCGACGGTAAAATTGAAAGCACTAAAATTCTTTTTGTATGCTTCGTGTTTATTTTAGCCATTTACAGAAGCACAAAATTGTTACTTTATGTTTTTTGAGTGGCCACTGTTGTGCTGAGAGTGTTCTCACGCAAAAAACTGCATTATATGATGAAACTGTATGTAGGCCTAGTTTAGCAGCTGCTTTAGGCTGGAGTGTTTTTATTACTTTGTAGTTAATCATGCAGACTCTTGCACACTTTGGGGAACCATCAAGATTTCTAGACTCTACATTCTAGATCTAAAATCTTGGGAAGTGTTAGATCTAGTTCGTTTTCCCAGTCTCACCTTCAAAGCGTACATCTGTTGGTCTTATTATTGTTGGTTTTTTTCCGTTTCTATAGTGATTGGATTAAACTGACAATGACATTATTTTATATGGAGGAGTTTGCCTTGAATAACGGGCTTTAAGGAACAATCGGTGATCAATGAGAAAGAACCATAGAGGAGGGGTGCAAAGGAGCTTTGGAAGCAGACAATCCAAGAAATCATTATAGAATAGATTGGGTATTTATAACCTGAACCTGGGGCTTCCCCAAGTCTGTTCTTGTTGAGCTTTGAACTTGCTGCAGGCAACAAATAATGTGAAGCACAAAATGCAATACTTTTCATTGCATTGTAAGAACTGAGTTCATATTCGTGATCATCTTGTTCAAATCAGCAAAGTTTAAGCGAAGCAACACTTTTGGTTGGCTACTTTGAAAAATAATATTGTTGGTGGAAAAGATATCACAATTTTTAAAGCTTCTAAGCGATCGGTGCATGGAAAAAAAAGTAATAGGTCGATGCTTTATGCGTGGGCAAAATTTCCACACTGGGTGGCCACAATATATTTGAGTTATAAATTACTCTTCATTACTTCAACATGTAATGTTTGTTATGATTTAAGATTAGCTTAGCTAGGGTGGCACCTCTGTGTTGAAACCCTTCCTCATAGCTAGGCCACTGTGCTTGGAGCATGCAATTTTTGTAGGAATATATGCAATGCAAAAGTTAGATTCCAATAAACATAAAAGTTCAGTTGTACTGAAGGTTGAATTATTGATAAAAGCAGTATAAGAAGACACTGATATGTGTCTAGATGTCAGTGTCTTCTTATACTGCTTCTTCTACTACTACTACTACAACAGTACTTGTAAATCTAGGCTTAGATTTAGATCTAAGATCGCACAGAAGTATGAGAAAAAAATCGTTAAAGAGTTAATGTACTATGTGGCAAGATATGAAACTCGGCATATTTAGATAAGAAATAGCATTTTTCAATTGATCTTTAACAAATGGTGCCACTTAGGTAAACCTGGGACACAAGGTCATATTTCGTGGATGGTCAAGGCAAAACAATGGAAAAAAAATTAAAGCCATAACAAGCTCAAAATTCAGTTTAAAATTAAACAATATAAAATTTAATACTCTCTTCAAGTTTGAACTCAAGCATCCACAAAAATGAAAAACAGTGGCGATACACATGTCAGTATTCCCTCGACCTCCCCTTCTCTCTCCCTGCGACTCCTTACTTCTCCTCCTTCCTTGTTCACCTCCTCCTCTTTCCTCTATTTTCTTCCCGTTACCACCTATTCTTCTATCTACCTCTCCTTCCTTGTTTTCCTTCTCCCTTTCCCTCACTCGCCTCCACCCTTTCCTGTCTTCCTTCTGTCTCCTCCAGTTTTCTCACTGTCCTCCTTCCTCCTCTTCCCTCAGTCTCCCCCTCTTCCTGCTCCTTTTCATCCTTCTCCCTCTTTCTCCTCTTCCCCCTCCTGAATATAGTTTTTTTTCTTCTATTCCTCTGTATACCAGTAATCGTCTCCCTTTCTCTCTCATTCTTTGTCTTCATTTCTTTTCTCTTCACACTCCTCCTTCTCCCTTTTCTACTCCTCCTCCTCCCTGCTTTCCTTTTCCTCAACTTCTTCATTCTGCTTTTACTCTCTTTAGATCATTTTTATTTTTCTCCTCTTCCTATGGCTCTGACAAATTGTGGATGTCCTTCTTGAAAAAAAATATGAGGCTGTGACAAAAGGTCGTGATTCTGTCGGTTGTGATGGTGGACAAAGTATTTTAAGGCATAGTAAAGAAAATAATGCTGTCCTAAAAAAAGCTCTTGACTAGTGTTTCTTTCGAACTATATCATTTAGAAGTTTTGACATTTTTATCCAAAAAGACCTTATGGTTTTCAAGAAATAAAGGAAAAAATAATTGAAAGTCTGTTGGTTGTGATGGTGGACAAAATTGTCCTGCATCACAACCGACAGATCCTGAGTGTGACCGTTTCCATATATCTCCATCAATTCACTTAATACTACTGACAAAGCATCATGATGCAATTTAAGAAAGCCATATAAAATCTCATCATTATGGCAGTATGGTTAGTTTCTCTGTTATTTTTTAAAATCCTTTGTCTCCCATCACAGCTGACAGATTTACATTTTGTCACAGTCTTAGATATAGTTTCTTCAAGGCAGTTGGCCTATCCTCAACCTTAAGGCTTTAAAATCAGCTATTGGTACTAGCTTTAAGACTGCACAAACAGCTACTGGTACTAGCTTTTGTCCATTTGGGTAGAAGAAAGACTCCACAAGTGAACGCAGCCTGAACAATGAGCAGCATACTGATTTAGTTGGCTCGCCAAAGGGCAAAAGCACAGACTTTCATCTTTTTGGGAGTTTAAACATTCAGTAGTGGTCGGATTGAGTTGTGGCACACAGAAAAAAATAAATTCCAAAGAATGTAGTTTTATTATCATAAAAATTTCAGATAGTGAATATATGTTACATATATGTAGGCAAGACAGCCATAGACAAGAAAAGTTGTTTCTCTTCCAGGGCAAATGAGTCAGGAGTCAGAACCATTTTTTTTTTGGAGAAAATGCCAATAAAAAGGTAGAGGCATTTTTTCTTCTTTTTCTCTATTTTAAATCAACGAAATGTCTCTAGAGTCTTTCCTAAGTTTAACAAAATATTGATAATTTATAAATTTCTTTACTTTTGGAAACTTAGAAAATTATTTTGTTCAAAACAGCAACACCTTTGAACTTGAAAATTGCGACATTCAACTTTCTCTAGATCTAAGACAATTTACAAAAATGAAATTTGAATAATTATTTCAAGGTTTTGTGATGTTGTTACCTATTTTTAATACTTTTCTGAAGAAAGGTATTAATATTTTTCATTTTGTTAAGATCTTATATTTTAATGAATGAATTAAGGCCATAGCAAAAGCACATCAAAACTGTTACAACAGCCTCAAGAAGGAAAAATTTTACTGTGCTTGATTTTTTGTTTTAAGTTGGGTTTGAAATGGTTATTTGTTTTCCTTTTCAGAACTTGAATTCTAATTTTTTATTAATTTTTGTTTTTTTTTTCTTTCAACCTTTGGGAGCAATAATAGTCATACATGTAATCCCCCCATGAAGTTTTTATCAGTTTAAATTTTAGAACCTTGAACTAACTAGCATATATATATATATGTGAATAATATATAGAATTTTTTATTACAATTTTTTCATGTCTAAAGTCAAAAGGACATGAAGTTTACTTTTAGTCAAAAGCAAACACAAACAACGGAACATGTGCCTTCATAATGATATTTTTCATAAATCAAAGGGAAAAAAAAGTCTAAAACCTCTTTATATATAATGCCTTGATTTTGAATTAGATCTGCATCTTACCGAAAATGGCATGACTCACCAAAGTACTGTAACTCATCTTTATCTGGTTGATACTTATAAGTTTAGTGCATCTTAGCATAGTTTTTATTTATTTACTATGGTAATTTTTTTATTTCTCTTACTCTAGCAATTGTTTGTGGAGCAGCCTTAAGATACAGATAAGAAGCAACCATTTTTCTCGAAATTGAATCACACTTTTTAGTGGATTCAAAATGGGAGGAGAATACAGTGTTGGACAGGACAATGATGACCTCATTGATAAGCTCAAAGAGAAAGACTACATCAGAACTGTTGAGGTGGAGAGAATCTTCCGAATGGTTGATAGAGCTCACTACTACCTAGAGGAAAACAGGAAAACGGCATATGAGGACATAGCGTGGCGGAATGGCTTACTGCACATGTCAGCACCGTGTATATACTCTAAAGTCATGGAGGCTTTGGAATTATGTAGAGGATTGTCTTTTCTCAACTTGGGCAGTGGAACTGGCTACTTGAATACCTTGGTTGGTTATGCAATAGGTAGGATTTGGAGTTTGTAAAGTTTGTTTTGTTTGTACAAGTTTCATTGATTGTTTCTTTTTGTTGATTCCTATCCTTAAAAAGCTACGTTTCAACAACCCAAAAGAAAAGGACAAGAGAAAGCAAAAATTAATCTCAGTCCGATGTAGGCCTACTTAACTTGAAAGCAATAAAGGTAGTAACATATATTCACATTGTTTTTAACATATATATGAAGTCCCAGCTGTAAGGAAAAAAAAAATTGGATTTAAGCAAAAAAGAGTGAATTTGTTTATTGGTTGCTGTAAAAAAGGTTTGACGGTCAAAATATAAAAAAAATTACAGTAATAAGAAATAACTTAATACTGTCATTGTTACAACATTTTACCCAAGATCCATCTCCTTCTTATGTCTTCATCTTTGCAAGTCACAGAGTTTAACATATCATAATAGTGAAATACTTTCACTTTTTTTAAAGGGCCCTTTGGAATTAATCATGGTATTGAGCTTCATGCTGACAACGTCACTTACGCGAGGCAGCGTCTTGAAGAGTTCATTCAGAGTGCTCCTCGCTTTGATGATCTAGAACTATGTGAACCAAAGTTCGTGGTCGGCAACTGTCTGAACCTATCTGTTGAGAATCGTCTGTACGACCGTGTCTACTGCGGTGCAGCCTGCCCCCCTGATAAACAAGAAGTTTTGCAGAATATGATTAAGATTGGTGGGATCTTAATTACTCCTGTCGGAGACCAGGTGACAAAAACATTTTTAAAGCACCTATGTCTAGATATATCAAGTTGGATGTCAACTATATAAATAGATGATCATTTTTTTTAATATGTCCTGAACTATAGTCCAGTCTGGATAGATTGAATCCAGCAGGAACAAAATTTAACTTCAAATTATGAAATTCGAATTATCGGTATAAGTATGTATTACAAAACACGGATAAAGTTGGTAATTAGAACATAGTTCAAACTATTTGTTAGTACTTGATTTATTGAAGTTCGAATTATTTGAACTCAACTGTATCAACCAGTCCAAATGGGTCCAAACTGATAAATTTCGATTTTTCTCTTTTCCAAGTTCATACCTAAAAATTGCTGTAGGAAGGTTAGGTTTTTTTTTGTTTTTTTTTATTTTGATTATTTGAAACAAAACAAAAATAAACAATATAGCGTAGAACTAAAAGGCTGGCAGTTTGTTTGTTTTTTAATTTAAATCTCCAAAATGACTACCTATGAGTTGCTGCGTGACATTTTAAATCACAGCTTGTTTTTTTATGTAAATCTTCCTGTGAAAAATGTCATGAGTAAGGTAGCAAAAGTTAAGTTAATCCCACACTCATCATGAGCTTCTGGGAACAAGAGGTAGGGTCTTTGTTTTACTTGGCACACAGTACAGTGGGGTAATTTTTCATGGTTTGCCTCACTTTCTTTAATTTTGCTGAGTCTTAAGAGACAAACTACCCATTAAGTGCTGGATAGGCACAGGGGAGCAGATGAAAATTTGCCTTGACTATGAATCGAACCTGGGACCTTTCAAGATTCAAGTAGCAGTCAGTAGCCTTTCCAATTGAGCCACCACTTACCTTGTGTGGCAGTACAGCTGTGAAAAAAAATTGAGTGATATTAATTGATTGACGGATTAAGGGGTTGGATTGCTTTACTGGTGTGATAAAGTTTGGATTTCGGTTTTAAAAGTTTACTTAATTCTTTGCAAGCCATATATTTTTGTGTGACTTTTTTTTAATCAGAAAAGTTGATGGTTTTTAACTATTACTCCTCTCCTGAGTAAAGGATGCAATGAGTTGTCTAAAATATTTTTTTTAATGAGAGGTAAAGGTAAAGATAGTTTTTTTTGTCTTAATTTTAATCCTTCACTGCATGTTTTCAGCAGCATATCATGTATTATTTTATCAACAGCTCTTGAAGATCAAGCGTTTGTCAGCAACTGAGTTCACCTCAGAGAACATTCTCCCAGTGTCGTTTGCATCGCTCATTGTCCCATCACAGAGAGAGAGTCCAGATGAGGCTGTCTTAATGCGTAATGAAATAGATGGTTTTTATTAGCTGCACCCAAAGAGCAGTAGAAATTTTTAATTAAAGAATTAATTACTATTTAATTAAAGTTTTATAATATCGTAAAGAAATTACAGCTTTTTGTAAAACTTAAATAGAGTAAAGCGGGGTTTTTAAATAGTTAACTGGGGCTTTTTTAGGTTTTTTTTGTATCTCTTTGCACAAGTTGTCAGGGTTTTGATATTGATTTTAATTTATAGCCATATTTAACTCTAATACTGTAGGAGAGGAATTGATGTTGTGGCTACAACTATTTTTTGTGATTCAACTTTAAAATATAGCATTTTCATTCAACAGTTGGTTCCTTGGATAGGATGTATCACACCAAATGAAAAAAATAATCAAACTTAAAAGTATTATTTATGGCTTTATCATTCTTTTTTAGGTCAAGTGAGTACAGTTAGTCTCTTATTAGTGGCTTTTTTTTTATTGATATAATTATTTTGCTTTGACTGGTTTCTTTGAAAAACCCTAGAGAGTTCCCAAGAATTGATCACTGTAGAGTTAATTATCTTAATAGTAGATTTTGAAAAGGGCTTTGTGTCAGGGTAGTAGTGATCCTCTAAAAATTTTATGACTTATGTGTAGTTACATTAAAAAACAGAAACACCCTAAGAAGCAAAGTTTTAAAAGGCAATTTTAGAAGGCAGCTTTAGACATATTGCTTTAAAAGAAAAGACTCAACAAGCAATACACAATGACATCAACTACGAGGATCCCAAATACAATTAATATGTATGCAACTGGCACTCGGCGCGGTACTGGACAGGGTGACGTACATCCTGCTAGCATCCATTCAAGGCCCAGAGGCCACCACATTCTCTATCTTAAATACACTCCCTGATTCGTGCTCATTAAACAAAAGTTACACCCACACAAAGGTCAAAGCATGCAAACCCACTAACTTACAACATTCAGCATAATCATCAAAAATACTTTAAAAACATTTACTCTTTCAGTGCAACTAAGTCAATGTATTAGTTTATTAACTCACTTGCTCCTAACACTTTAAATGCAGAAAGATATATATTCATTCAAATAAATCAGTCTCAGATTTCACCCCAGATCTCACTGACACAAATACAATGTAATGATAATTCGGTTTCCTTTTTTTCAGCCTTGATATGGGAGTATGGCTTTAGTTTGGGCATGTTGAAGTGTAAATAAAGCATAGTACTTCAATAGAAATTCTATGTATTTTACATGGATTTTACTTCAGTTTCAGGCATAGAGCCAGGTTCTTTAAATTATACAAACTATATATCAGAAAAGGATACCTTATTAGTCTGAACCTAGTTTTAAAAACTATGTGATTGTTGATTTCAATTCATATAATTATAAATACCAACCAAAAATTCTCATAGGTACAGTCGGACCCGCGAAATCGGGAATTTCTGTGAAATCGGGAAAAATCCCAGGGAACGGAATTTTTTCTATCTAAAGTCATCGTGAAATCGGGAAAATTTACCCGCCTAATCGGGAAAAAAATCCGTAAATGGCTGTCAATATCAAGTGTTGACGGCATGTTATTTGCGGTTTAGACATAGGGAAAGCGCATCACTCAGGCGTTTTGAATGAATTAGCACACAGGTAATCGATAAATAGTTGCTCTGTGCTTAGGCGACGTTTAGCAAGATGCTTGGGAGGGGCGTCGAGAAGTCTAACTGCCTGGCGACGGTCTCACGGGTCAGTTCATTCCAGGTACACATTGGTCAAGCTGTGTTTGATCTAATGGGTAATCTGGCAGATGGTAGACACGCGCCAGACATGGTGCAAACAAAGTGTGTTTTGTCACAACCAGAGTCAAACGGTCCTTTTCAGGACCACCCTTCCAAGTGAGATAGCCGTGATGTGGCGGAAGGGCTTGCGTGTCTTAATGAGACCAGACTAAAATCTTACCCCCTCCCTACTCTTATTCTTTCTCTTACTCACAAACACTCTCTCTCCATCTATCTACCCTCTCTTCCACCTTACACCCACAAACACTCTTCCTTCTCTCCTCTCCATCTCTTCCTTCCCTCTCTCTCTTTGTCTGTCTGTCTCTGTTCTCTCTCTCTCTCTCTCTCTCTCTCTCTGCCTGAGTTTTACATTTATTTCCACGCGAGGTCCAATTTTTAGTAAAAAATGCAAAGACCCGGAAAATCGGGAAAACCCGGATAATCGGGAAAAGATGCCTTCTCCCGAAATTTTCCAATTAAGCGGGTCCGACTGTATCATAAATTTTCTGCATCTTTGATGCAAAATTGCTTCACAGTGAGAAGAAGTGAAAATATAAGATTCTTTTTTTTTCTTTGGTTTGTTTACAGTCATAAAATTGAAGGCAAGGAAACAAAAAATATATTCTTTGATTTTATGTCAAGGCCTTGTAATTTTTTAAATATTACTTTTCTGATTATGTTATTTTTCTCCTCCTTACAGCTGAGGTTGACCCCCTGAGCTTGCAATGTATCTCAAGAATTGCAATTCGCAACACCATTAGGTCAACGTTTGAATTTAACCTACCGGTTCCTAAGGCATCAAAATCACGCCGTAAGGGGAGAAGATCGGAGGCTAGCCGTTCTCTTTATCCAGGTCTTGCATCGTTCAACTTCGTACCAACTAGAAATGGTATAATGGTGATGGGTTTCGGTAGTCCTAGAGATGGAGCCTGGTCACAGCATATCCTCCCACTGGGCCGTAGATCTGCAGGAGGAGAAAATGCTGCCGCTGAAACGGATAGTGATGACAGCACTGCAGATGATATTGAGGAAGCAGAAGATGAGGAGGATGATGATGATGGCAATCTGTTGGACCGCCAGCTACGCATCCATGCCAGGGCATTGCGTCATATAAGAGAGAGATCAGCTGTAAATTCTGCTCAAGACAGAGATGTGGATTCGGATATATCAGATGATGACGAAGAGAGCCATAATGCTGGCTCTTCTCTACCTGAAGATGTCAATGGCAATTCAACAAATGATGTAGCAATAGAGCCACCAGGCAGCAGCTCTGTCGAGAATCCTAGCACAGTGTTTACAAAGGAGACAAGTTCTAAGAAAAGAGGTTTTGACAAAGAGCAGCTCGGAAAGTGTAGCTTGACAACCGAACTTTTATTTCCGGACGCTACTAATGGAGAAAATAATGAGCACAATGTCCAAGATACACGGAGATCTAACGAGCATTGTACGGCAAAAAATAGCCCTTTGACATGTGAAGATGAAATCGAACAGAGCGAGGATCAAGAACAGCACACTGATGCAACCGATCCCATAAGTTGCAGCAAAAGTTCTTCTTCAATGGTAATAGATGTGCCATCAACTGGTATTTCTATTCAGAAACAAGTGTCGTACAGCACCAGTGCTGACACATCAGAAACATCTGGTTTTGGGTCTTTAGGGGACGATGCTGGCTTGCTTCCAGAGTCATTCAAAGAAAGCTCAGTCAGTTCCGATACGCTCCATGCCTTGTCCGCAGATCTGGGTGATGGCGACTGGCATAGCTCCTCTACCTCGCGCTGGAAGAGGGAAAGTGTGGATGAAGGAATAGAGAGCAACTCTGATGTCACCTGGATGGATGTAGAAGAAGAAAGAAATGCTGTTGAGAATGAAGTGCCTACTGAAGTTGAGGCTCTGGCAAGCCCACTCAATGATGCTCCAAATGATGACAGTGAGCCAGGCATATCAAGGTGCCTCAGTGACGAAGGTATGGACCATGAAAACAGCACTGAAAACTTTGACAGCGATCATGATATAAATATGAGGCATGTGCTGGCAAGGTTTCCGAGGTTGGTGAAAAGGGGCCAAAGTAATACCAGTTCTGAGGATTCTGAAAACAGCAAAGAAACTGAGGACAGCGACGGAGAAGAGGCTTCAGAAAACAAAGCAGAGAAAGCACCTGGTTTTTCATCTTTCCTCAAAGAAAAAGTCGACACTTTGCCAATTCCAAATTCTATTAAAGCTTTTGTTCTTCACTACAGGTAAAAACATACAGGCTCACGCCTGTTAAGCTGCGGCAACTTAGTTTTCCACTCGATGCCAGCCACCCCGTGACCTTATCAGGTCACAAAGGTCAAGTGCAAGGCGAAACAGGAGTTCTTTTTATTTGCGCTGTGCTCACAAACCAGTGATTACTGTGGCCTTACTTTTCAATTCTCAGGTACAAAAACGACCTGCTTTGTTGAAGCAAACTTAAAACTCAAGGATTTAGAAGGAATGAGGCCTTAATTCAATAAAAAAAGAAGCACACGCGTTTGATTACAAGTAATGCATGTTGATAATCCAGTTCTCAGTTCTCCTTACACTTCTCTGTATAATCAACTCACGCGCAATCTTAGGGGATGTTAAAATTAAATAGAAACTGTCCACAACTGGGCTAGCATAGTTTGCATACATTTGCTTTGGCTATGTAATGAACAGGCCTAGGAAAGACCTGGCATTTTCATTTGTTAACATAAAGAAAGATTTTTTTTTGCTTACATAAAGAAAGATATTATGCAAAGTATAAGCAATGGAGCTAGAGTTAATAAATCTTTGATTTTACATAAATCATATGACACAAAAGCAAAAGTTATAATTGCTACAGGCTTGAAATATTTATTTTCTTAAGTTTGTACAAGAGTTCACTCTGTCTCATGCAAATAGAGCATTTATTTTACCTGGTAGTTTTGAGGGGTTTTTCGCTTGGTGAGGGTTGGTTTAGAGTTTTGCAGGTTTTCTAAGGTATGGAGATGGGACAGATGGGAAGATGTTTCAAATAGTTAAGCTTCTTCTTGCTAATTTTTGTCACAGAAAAGTAAATGACCTCAACCCATAGCACATACTGAAATACCAAGCCTAGACTATATTGCGTTCTTTTCTTTGAAAATGTATTGCTAGTTGTGACCACATGATGTTTGCATTTTACGAATTGGTCTTCTACATGTTTGCAAGTTTATCCACCGAAACAAGTTTTCTTATGTCAGGGAAACCGACAGTCTGAAGAACTTTAAACAAAACTGCTCATTAGTGCATGGCCACTTTTGCCGACCCTGCATGGGACCCTGTCTGACATGTAATTAATTGCCGAGGCTTCAACTGGCACCTGCTGTTTTTAGCATGGCGCGAGAGAAAACTAAGTTGCTGCTCTACGTTAGTGTTTCTAACAGCCGTGGGCTGCACATTTTTATTTTTGTAATAATGTTATTTGTTACCATGCCTTTTTTTAAGAAACAAGCCAAACCAGAAAACAAGAGAAATTGATTAACAAATGTTTAATTGAATTATCTTAATTGTTCGTTTAGGTTGGTTGGAAAAAAAATTGAACAAAAAAAAAAAAGAATCCAATATAATTTTGGCAAAGAATGCTGTAAAAGGCTTTTACCACTTTGTACTGCATTCACAGTTTTCTCTCTTTTTTTCTTTTCAAGGTATTCTTTACTTTTCCGACTTTAAACTTTGATCGTTTGTATGTTTTATATGGCTTGCTGTAAAACATTGTCTTTCAATAATAAATGTAGCTGGCTATATTTATGTTTTTAAATCATAAGCGTGTCATGATATGGTTTGATGAAGGATTTTCCACTTGTCTTTGTAAATAATATTCAATATCTTTTGGAACACAAGTTTCAGAGATCTACATATTTTTGGGATGAGTTAATGGTTTGCAAAGAAAATGTATTGCCTTAATAGATGATGACTTTAAACATAGATGATGCTGTTATAGAATCATAACTTTTGTCATCTTCTTTCAAAATTGTGAGTTAATGTGAAAATATTCTTTTCCTGAATTACGAAGCTGCACTTTTTATGATGAATATAGATGTTGATTTTGCGTTTGGATGCCCATTTCAAATAAATTTTTTGAACAGGTTAACACTTCATTTTTATGTACGTATAAATATATGTATATATAATTTGTGCATGAAAACGGATGCAACTGAAGCAGATGAAGTGTTTCTTGTTAAAATTAATTTTTTCACAAAGTTGCACTTGCGTTCAGGTTTTAATTATATGTGTATGGACTTAACTGTTCTTGTATAACTGTAAAGCTCCCTTTTGTGAAAAGGACTTGCACAGATCTAAGACTATTGTTAAACTTTTTCCTGATCGCTTTTGTTTGTTTGTTTTTTTTTTTTGTTTTTTTTTTTAAACATTAGGAACATAAGCCTATTATATAATAATTATGGTTGTATTGTGTTGAAATGTTAAGATAAGTTGCAAAAATTGTATTGAAACTGCATTGTATTTAGCTTATTATTTTGTTTCACAAAGGTTTTCAGTCAACTCTAAATTGTATGCCTATGATTATCTTCTGTTATGTACTTTTTTCATCTACATGTAGTCAGTTGCAACCAGTGCAGGTGCAGAAATCACTAAACTTAATTCTGTTCAGAAATGAATATCAGCTACGCTTTTGATAAAATGCAATTTTTGTGATCCCAATTAATATAAAGTTTCAATGTGTTTGCTTTGCATCCTTTCTTCCTCAAGCAGGGTTTGGACATAAATAATGTACATATCTTGCTATGAATAATCATTTGCTGTATTGGTTTTGTAAATTAAAAACTATTTTGAGTCTTTCATTGTTTTAACTACTTTCAAGTAGCATAAAAACTTTTTTGAACAGTTTTTGATTTGATATATACCTGGCCTGTCATATTGTATTTGTGTTCTTGCTTATAATGATTTCCTTGTGGCGTTTTCAAATTCTAACAATGCATATACCTAATATGTTTTAAATAAATTATTGTTGTTTTTTTTACAGATATGAAGATAAGCTTTGTCAAGCATCTATATTATAATGCCTTTTATAGAAGCAAAATAGCCTATGGTTCTAGAGTACATCAGGATGTGTTGCTTTCTGTTACTTTATTAGGAGAGATGGAGACCTAAGATTGACTACTTTGCCTATGATTAAACTATCGTGTATTATGCTATGTAAAATGCTATTGTTTTTTCTCTTGTTACAAGGTAAATGTAAATTCTGTGCTTGACAGAGACCTTTGTTACAGATACATGTGTCATGTACATAGGCTCAATGAAAACTAGAAGTGTCACTTAACTAGTACGTAGTGCTTGATAGATAACGCACCCCTCAAAACACTAATCCTTTTTCTCTCTGGTGCGACATTTGTTTGCATGCAAATGAGTATTACAGTTCAACTATAATCACAAGTGGTAAATATAAATATAAATATTTTGCAACATGACCCATATTGAGCTAAGGACCTTTTGACTTCAGTGCAAAAGATTTGAATGGCATTGCATACATTTTTTTTCATTGTAAAAGGTTGCTGATTTTGGTTATCGATTTTCAACATGAGTTAGGACTTTTGTGAATTGATATGCCTTGCAACCAGTCAATATAGGTGAGATCTTTGAAAGTTTTAGATTTGAGAAACTGCATTCAGAAATTAATTTTATCTGTCTTTGTCTCTATATGTTATGTAAAAAATGACCCAATATCTTGTCACACAACTTTTATAATTTCATTTCATTTTAAATGTTTGGAAGATCAGAACATTAGTTTTTTGTTCAAACTATCTCTGCTTTGTATTGTGAAAGTTGCAACGTTGGACTTGTTTGACCTGACCGCAAGGTGTAATTATGTTGGCTTCAATCATGTACTATTAAAAAGTATAAGCTCATAAAACATAGCTGCATTCCAATTTTTAACCAGCAGTCTTTTGACAGAAGGTGGGTCCTTTCAGTTCCATACATTTTTACTAATGATTACAATTTTATTTGTATGTTTTTGAACACATTTTTATTTTTGCATTTCTATGAGATAGTCAGACTTTCACATAGTTGACTTTATGAGTTTTGCTGTGTTTTTGAGGGGTTGCAAACATGCTTTATACTGCCCTTGCCAATCAAAGTGCAGTATATCCCACATGGTTTACACTGC
>BMAT01006342.1:142429-154114 GCA_019649035.1 Elysia marginata
CCCGTCTAATTTCTCATGAAATCTTTCACTATTTTCTCTCAGGTCAACAAGAAGGTCTGGAAAGTAAAAAAAAAAAAGATAACTGAAAAAATCCTTTGCTTAACAAACAATACAACAATTAACAAAGACTTGATTACGCACATTAAAAGAAAAAAACCAGTGGATTGACATAGGTTAACACAGGTACACACAATGTATTTTTGAACAAATTTCTGAAGTAGAAAATATCTTGACATCCAGGCATACAAAGCAGTTTTTTTTTGTTTTTCCTCAATTTTTTGGACCTTTATAAGCTAAAAACAACCAATTTAACCATTTTTTTTTAATTGCTTGGACTCTTCCCAAAAATATGTATGTTAAAGAAGCACAACTAAAGAGTGGTTATTTGTTGTAAATACCTTAATTTCGGCAACATTCTTTCTGCAACTTTTGATTTTAAGTATTTTTTTAACTAAACTAGTAAACACTTGTTTCAATAAAGAAATTTCAGTTTTCTTTTCAATGCATTACTCATCCACTTCCTCTTAGGTACGTTTTTACATACGGGGTTTTGCCTGAAGCATTTTCAAAGCCTGGATAGCTGCTGAGGCTAACATGGGAGGCTGTGAGGCAGAGAAACAATAGCCTAGTCCAGACAGTCTCTGGAAAAAAAAAGGAACGATAGAAGCAAAAGAAAAATGAATATTTTCCGCTGTTGCTTATCAGTTTTAGGTTTAGCTTATAAATATCGATCATTTACATCTTACTCTTAGCAAAAAAAATAATAATTTCAATTAAACTAGAAATATTGCTCATTGATATCTTTGACAAGAATTAAGAAATTCAATCAAACCATTTATACTATGCAATGATAATATTAATAGTGTTTTGACACACCAGCAAAAAGACATAAAGATTAGCACTAGCAGTTTAAGAAACAAATTAAAGTTCTTGACTAAGAGGACCAAATCTGAAAGACAGCCAGAAGCACATAACCAAAAAAGAAAGCCATATTGCTACATGAACATTAAACAAGAGGTTGAAATTTGATCAAGCTAGGTTTGCTTTTGATCTTACAAAAAAAACAACCAATAAACAAACAAACCCAGCAGCAAAATTATGGATTTTATAGGGTGTTTAAATTTAAGAAAGACACTGCTCACATTGTTTAAACTTAATTCACTCACTGAATTTAATTAATTTTTTTACCAATAACACAACCCTCACTTAACTAAACATAAGCCTCGGCATATTTGCATTTCTACCTGATGATCTATGATAAATTTTTTCCCGCAACAAAAACCTCCAGTGCTGCCAAAAGCTGTCTCTAGCGAGCATGAAATGAGGTCAATATGGTCTGGAGAGATTTCAAAGTGCTCTGTCACACCACGTCCTGTAGCGCCGAGAACACCAAATGACATTGTCTCCTCCAGAAAGATTCGCACTTTGTATTTCCACTTCAACTCAACCTATGAACAAGATAAGGAAAACAGTTTTATTATATAAAAGGACTTATTTTCTAAAAATTGACTTTCCTTTGTTTATCATGAATAATGGTTAGTGATTGACCATCAATATTGAGACAGAGAGCAATTAGCAGTTCCATCCAGACTTTCAAGTTGGAAAACATGGGTAACTTGCAATTGATTGCTATCATAGTATAGTAATATATAGCAGCTTTGAATCTAAATGTAATAAAATACTAAAAATTTATTTATTGAGCCTTTAAAATCCACTTCTACATTGTAAAAGGAAGTTACCTTTGAAAAAACCATACCAAAATACACAAACAACCTGACAAACGAATGGTACATACATAGCTTATTTGTATGATCAAACGAAAAGCGAGAAAAGCTCCTTACCAACTTGGGAAGAGGACAAATGTGTCCAGAATTGAGATAGAGGCCCTCTGCAATAATGAATCTTCTGGTAACTTTAGCTTTCTTTGGATTCTGGAGAGAGGATTTAAAATAAAATTTCATATGATACTTAGAAATCATCGTATTTATCAAAGTACAATTTAGATAATTGCCCTGAAAAACAAACAAAGATAAAATAGCTACTGCTATCTTTGGAAAAAAAATTATAAAGTATAAAAAAAAATGTTATTTGTATGAGTTTTTCCAATGAAAACGGCTACATCTATCAATATTTCAGTTTCTGCACTTTTTAAAAAGCAAAAAAATATCTCTTCACAACCAACCTTTTTATCAAGCTTGCTTTGTTCAATTAGCAGTGATTCCAAATGCTCCATGTCATTGTGCCTAAACCAACGAATGTGGCTGCGAGAGGCAGTTAGTCCCTTCTGTACAGCAAAGCTCACATTTTCATCCCTATATATATAGGAACAACAAAAATAACAAACACATGCAAAATAAAACTTTAAAGAAAGATACATTTACTCATCATAACATAATTATATATGTGATGTTAAAATCTTTTAATTTTACAAAGCTAAAAAAGAGCACTTCAGATTCTGTACACGAACAATACATTGTGAGTTATGCTCAGAAATTCAACTTTAACAACTTAGAACAAAATACCACGGGTTACAGAAAATCCTGGTTAAAAAAACCATTTCATTTTTTCAGCATAGATGTAAGTATTTCTGGATGACTCTCTAAACTCATTCCGTTGTACCTAATTTATCTACGTATGTTCTTTTAAAGTATATACATACACTTACACATATATTATGTCTCCTCTTTTTGAGTAGGCAGGGATAGCACTGGCAATGGTGGCAAATCCATAGGAGTAAAGGATGGCCTCTTCACAGTTCATGAATTTAGCCAAATCCTCTTCTAGCTGAATATGTACATCTTAAAAAAAAAAACAAGAATAAATTAAATACACAACTAATCATGATATTTTATGGCCGTATTGCATCTCAGCTCTCTGTAAAAGTTTGGCAACTCTCTCTATCTCTGTGCCAAAATCAACTGCATCCCTAAACAGTGCAGGCAAGGTATTTCACTGCTTCCAATTATAGGGTAAATTAGTAGACTTACTCTGCATTGGGTACAATAGCGGTTGAGGTCCTGAAATATGTGAAAGTTTTTTAAAAGCGTTTATGTTGTGATCGCCTAAAATACATCTTTTGTTGAATGACTGTTGTTACTATGACGCAGTTTGAAGCATTGCTTAGTGTCCAAAAAAAATTGAACTATTTCAAAGAAAAGCGTCCTAAAAATGTAATTTGTTATTACTTTGTTAGTGCTTTCAATTTTACCCATTGTTCCGTAGAACCCTCTTGGGCCACAAGAGCCAACTCCGTAGACTTTTAGGGCTTTTAAAGCAACATCCTAGGGGGAAAAAAACAAATCAAAACATCTCAGCATTTTACATGTGAGTTCAATTTTTTTAGCATAACGAGTTTTCATTTTTGCCACTTTAAAACAGTCAAAGTGCTAATACCAGCATGAAATACACAGGTATTTTATTTTAGTAAAAGCGTACTGTTTGTTTGGATTACATTACTTTTGTATACAGTTCTCCTCACAGTCAGTTCTGATGAGTTGGTCACCAGAGACCTAAATTTTAAAATTGCAATAACATTCAAAGGTATACCCTCCTTTTTTTTCTATAAAAGCATACTGAAATTGAATACCTAAAAAAAAAGTTTTAATATTTCTTAGAGATAGTTACATTATTCAGAGCATCTGCAAATGCCAATGTGATAATAACGACTTTAAAATCATTGCCTCAGGGCTAGTTGCAAGATGTGTATAATTATTGAGCTCAAGACTGATACATTGCATTTGATTATAAATTGTCCTTAGTTAAACTAAAACTTAAATCACACTGCATATTTCAAATACTTCATTTGCAAATGCCATGGCCTACATTTGAGAATAAAACACCCAATGAAAAAATAGCAACCATCAGCAACAAAACTTTACTCCATCTTTAACTTTTAACAATCATTATTTATCTGAAACCAACCTTTTTAGAGAGATTCGGCAAATAATTTAAACACAAACTTAAAGTAAACTTATTATAAAATGCCCTTCTGTTCAAACAATTGGAATTTTCATTGACACAACTTATCAATAAACATTTAAGTAGACGAACCTAACACGGCCTCATGGTCTAATTCAATTATCCATGTTAACAGTTGAACCCGCCCTAGGCAACTATTGAAGATCATTAACGGCTGTTGTCATAAAGGACGAGTGGTCGCATTGGGGAACATGCTTGTAAACCTGTACTTTGTTCACTCGGAGTTGGAAGTTTGATGACTTTATCCTGGCCTAAGAATGTCGGCATTTGATGAAAGCTTATCCTTTCCAGTCAACACAGACATTTCTCTCTCTTTACATTCAGTTCCCTGAATATTACTAACTTAAGCTGTGGTAAGCAAGATCAATCACACCAAAAAATCCCCTATGAACAGATACATGTGATAAAATTGTGACCAGATGTCTACAGTTGTGTCTTAAACTTAAGTGCCGCTACCTAGTTTTACCCTCCCTATCGTGACCTGCATCTAAATACTCTAAAAGAGAATGGCCATGGGTTAAAATTTAAGCAAGAGGTATAGAGGTGTGGGGAGGAGGAGTGGCATGTCCATAGGCCAAGAGGGGTACCTGGTCTATTGTTTACTTTTTAATTTTATCCCCCCTTGTCACAATCTGTCATTTTCAACGCGAGTATCAATTTGGCTGCCCCAAGCTATTTAATTTGTTGGTTTACATTTCAGGTAAACAAACATTTGGGGGACGGGGAGGGGGAGCATGTCGGAGGTCAGACTAGTGGCCGGTTGATTTTTCTCAGGTCAAGAGTGGTCGCGATGCAGAGGTTGTTTAAAGAGATTGTAAAGAATATTGTGAGATAAGCTGCTTTCGTTCAGGTTGGTGAGGCAGTCCCCATGGACGACATCAAAATGCAGTAAAAATGCAAGGGATTTGTAGAAAAATGGTAGTCAATACAGATGGGCTTCCTTAGACAAGCAATCGGCTAGGCAGGTTCAATTGTATAAGCATTAATACAACAGGCTGGTGTGACCTCCATGCCCTACCAGTATAGAAATATGTATCTATTGGTGAAAGGGAATATGGCTCTTGGAAGACTTAGGCGAAAGGTGTTGACACAGAAGTGTATGTATCCACGAAAAAAATTATCAGGAGCAGAAACTAGTAACCTGCACATAATTAAGAACATTAATTTCTACTTTTTTGTACATTTTTTACTTTTGTCAACTAAATTACTGCCAAATTCAAACTTGCATTAATTGAACTTCCTATAGTTAAACACTTTCCTAAACCTTTACCTCAATTTCTTTGTTTCCAACCATGGAAAGAAAATTAAATGTGGCCAAATTGATGCACGATTTGCCGTTTACTTTCACATACTTTCCGTTTTGTCTGAGGAAAAACAAAGGGTGTGTGGAAAAAAAATATTAAAGAAATTGCAGAGCAAATTCAGCAAAAAAGTTATACCAATTTTTCTCTTTTAATCCGAGTTAAAACTAACAATACATCTTCACAAAATAAAATTTAAAAAAAACAACAAAAGAAAATAAGTTTGTCAATAGATTAAAGGGCAGCCGTAGGCAAACCATAGAATGCATTAATTCTATTTCTTCATAAAAGGCTTTGGTCTTCCACTCAAATTTTAAAGAAATTTGCATGCACAATTGAGTGTTCAAATTAAAGGTGGGATAACTGCCGTGAAAAAAATGTTTTAAAACTCTTCTTGCAGTGAAACATGAGCTATGTGCATATTTCTGAAATAACCAACAGGTTCAACAGGTCAGATATGTTTTAATGTTACCCCTCAATACAGTATTTCTCCATGACTTTCAAGATAGGGTGGTCATCAGGAACATCAGGGGCCAGGGGTTCAGGGACCCACTCTTCTATAAGGGTTTCTTTTTCCTGAAACAAACAAAAATTAAAAAAATAATTTATTGCATATATAAATAAAACTGCATTTTCAGATTAAAACATTCTGCTCAATGCGAGAGAATGGTGCAGACTGAAAAAATGCAGTTTCTTATTGTAAATGACTTAAAAAGTACATAATTAGAATCAACTTCTAGTGAAAAGAAAAAAAATGGTTACAGTCTTCCGTCGGCAAAGGCAATCTTAAGAATTTACACCTTATTTAATACCTAGAAGGCCTTCACACACCAGAGCATATATATTCACCTCATATTTCACTTTACAGAAATGCTAATGGGAATTATGACCCAAAAATGAATATGGACACATCTAGGGTTAATACCTAGAAGGCCTTCACACACCAGAGCATATATTCACCTCATATTTCACTTTACAGAGCATTACACTTACAGTAACTGCTTAGTGTGAAGGTGCTCAAATGCTAGCATTCGCAAATTTCAAAGACTGTCTATGACCAGTACCCACTGATGTAACTGTTAAATTTCTAAAGTTTTCGGACAAATTTATTTGTAGCTTTAATATAAAGATTTTTTGTCAAACTAGGTAAACTAGGTCTAATTGGGAAATTTTTGTGAAAACCATTTCTTGTGAAATCTTGAGGCAAGATGAGAATTTAAAGTCTGCATGTGACTGTTATCAAGCAGGACTTATTATACTTTCAAGATAATTATCAGCAAGTATATATTTCATATCTTATACTAATGTCTAATAAGCTGCCACTGTTTAAAACTTTAGTATATAATGCTCTGGTATCAAGACTACTGACTAATGCTTGTGGCAAATTTCACTACAGAGGTGACAAACTTTCTAGACAGTGTGTCAAAATTCACCTACGATGGGTGAATGAAGTTAAGCGTTTCTAGTAACTGCAAAAGACTGGCTTAATTTCTGTCAAGGCCTTCCATTCGAGCGTACTTAGTGCCTTGGGATTAGAAAATCAGTACTACATGCTCACTGTAATAACTGTAGAACCTAAATTTCACATGTACACAGGCTTTTCTTTACGTGTCGAATGAAAAGTTCTGCCTTCATTAAAACCTAAAATTTTGGACTCACCTTCTCTGTTAGCACAGTTTTTTCAGGACTGAAACTTTGTGAATAGTAGATCTTCATGATGAGAAGAACAAGGGCTACTTCAAATACCACATGATACCAAGGAGCCTGTAATATTTAATGGAAAAAATAGTTAACTTAAAGTGCTTTTAATTCTGGTAGACGCTAGGAGGACTCAGTGTCCAGTTGGCTATTGTGTCTGGGCAGATCCCAATTTGAGTCCAGCTAGCCACTATATTTTAGTGGAGTGAATCTGGCTTTCTTTGACTGGAGTAACAAAAATAAGCGTTTTTAAATTTATCGTGCTTAATTTGAAAGCAACTAAACAGACTTCAATCAACCAATGAACCCAGTGAAGAGCAACAAAGAACAAACTTCCCTCTTAAACAATAATAATTATAATTTATTTATAACTAATAGTGGTAAAGAAAGACGATCACAAACTTAGAAAGATCTAGCAACAGACAAGGCAAAAGACAGAACAAGAAAGAACATGAACATAGTAGGATTTGAACCTGCACCATTCACCAACACTCACCGCCTTGCCAAACAAAAGACCACACAAATATAGCGCTAAGCCATCCACTTCCACAAAAAACAAAGTTTAAGACAGAGGACCTTTTGTCTAGATCCCTCACTGACTAGAGCATTGTAACGCTTGAGAAGGAAACCCATAGTTCTATTTTTATTATCAGAAGACAAACCACAACAACTATGGCCAACTATGGATCTATTGCAGATGCGACGACAGCTGAATATAGAGAAAGGGAGAAAGGTATGATGGTATCAAAGTATAGGAGGCTGAGAGTGAGATAACTATTTTGCTTTAAAGATTGTGGCACTTCTGTTAGTTTTTTTTTCTAATAAAAGTACACTCCAAACCTTAGGAGCTATGACAGAAAACGCTTTCATTTCAAAAGTTGAGGATGGCATTAGAATTTATGGGAGTCGTTTGATCTTAAACCCTAATTAGCTTTGTATGATGGTAAGAGTTCTAATTAGTAATTGTAATAGGTCTTTAGTAAATAAGCAGGAGATCCATGGATTATTCCTAAAAACATTTAAACATATAGCAGGCAATTTTAGAATCAATGTGGGGTTTTACCTGCAACCAGTATAATTCTTTCACTCAAGTATTTGTTGTGAATTTTTCAATTTGGATCTACAGGTTATTAACCCAAAAGGGAATTACAGTAATCGAGCCTGCTGGTTATGAAAGAATGTACTGGTACTACTTTCAAACTTGGTTGAGCAGTACATCGTAAAAATGATTAATTGACACCTGAATTTTTTCAATATTTCTAAGGTGTAGTGGCAATTTTTACGAACATGCTTGGTAAATTTACTTTCCATAGATACAAAAAAGAGGATCAAAGTAAAAAGGCCAATTTAAAACCAAGGTCCCTACAATCTATAGGTATAGTTATTCTTTTTCCATTTACATTCAGACTATTTCAGCTTTAATTCATATTTAACTTCTCTTGCATGATGTGTACAAACAAAATCTTTGTCATTTCTTCATTTACTTTTAGTTTGTTTCGTCATCCAGTCTTCTTTTAATGAAAGCACTGCTCTAAAAGTCTAAGCACGACGAGGAGCATTCAGTATTTTTAGAGGTAAACAGATTTTGGTACCAACAGCATACATATATATGCATAATAATTTAATATGGGAATCTAATTTATATTGCGATGGAACAGATCTTTTAATAACTGTGTATTCTCTATCAGTTAAGATGAGGTTATCTAATGAGATGTGTACAAAAAGCCTTTTTAAAGGACTGAACATCAACTGGCTAAGTCAGATTTCTAACTCCTAAAATTTAATTATTTTTTAAAAACTGAACGCTAAGACCTTAGATATTTATCTCTAAAACTCAGTGACAGGACAGACATCTAAAAAAAAATCCTTTTGGTGTGTACACACAATAAAGCCCAACGCAATTTGTATTAGAAAGTATGTTTAGAAAACTATTTAAATCCTCTCTCAGTCTCATCTTACTTTATCCTGTGCAAGTTTTTCTGATTTTGTTATGATAGCTCTGCCAAGGGTCATAGGAACTAATATTGAGTAAAACTAAATATTTATACTCTAGATTTAAATGAATCCGTCCATTCAGCCGCTCACAGCGGCTCTTGCTCTATAGATCTATGCCATAGAGCCGTAGTCAGCGGCTCTGTAAAATTGACGACCCAAATGATCAGCCGATCCAAGTTTTCTTGTTTTTATGTTTACATCGGAAGTAAAAACGAAGCGTCAACGGTTCTAGCGCAATTTTCAGGTCTAGCCATCTTTCATGTGTCGAACTTTGATAAAAAATCGCCGATTTTCATCACCAACAGTTTGTTTAGAGTTGCTAGGCGAATGTCAACAGACATGAATCCTGGACCTTCAAAGCAGCGAAGGCATACAGCTGAACAGGCACGGTTATTGTTTGAAACAATACCAACTGACAGTGAATCAGATGGTTCTGAGTCAGATTTTGATGACACTAACTCCACTAGATCTAGTTCTACTACTTCTAGCGATGCAAATGACGTTGTTGTTGATCAGCAGCCTGATTTCCCATTTTTTGGAGAAAATTTTACGCATAAATGTGTATAGTAAAATAGCCATAAAAACTATAAATTTTATTCAATAACTTTGAAAATTGACATACAATAACAATGTGGGAACAAGAAAATGTGCCTGTTTTTCTGATTGGATTACTGGTTGAGGTGTAGACAGTGAAGTAAGTTGAACTTTAGTATAAGCTTTAGGCACTTTTTTTTTTACATTTATAACTTTTCATCATAACAATAACGAAAAAAAATTTGCATATATACCTTTACAGTATATATAATAAAATAGCTTATTTTGATATAGACATCTATAACATGCCATAGTTTAGTGTATATACATAGGTTCTCTCAAAACTAGTTACCAAAAGCATTGTCTCTCATATTATGAAAATTAAAAAAAGATAACTCTGACCAAACTAAAAAAAAAAAATGGATGGAATCAGTTAAAAACCAACTTTGCTTTACTCCTTCAATCAAACCTTAATTTTGTACTATCTTCATGTACATGTACATGTATACATTGTATTATAGGCCTAATCTATAGGCCTATAGATCTAGATCTAGATCTAGATAGCACATTTCCTGAAAAGGTTGACTTAAATTTCCCTGGTTTGGTTTGTTGAAAATTTTGTATGTAGATCTAGATCTATATATAAAAGTGTAGCCTTTTGTGGCTGAGATCATCAGTTAGTGGTCGCAGCCGGCATGTAAATAAACGGAAATGCTTATTTTGAGCCGGGGTAAAAATAAACGAAAATACTTATTTTGAGCCGGGGTGAAAATAAACGGAAACGTTTATTTGCACCCGGTTTGGAAATATAGATGTAATGCGGCGAATGTATGCGTATGGAACTTAGAAGGAGTTTTTACTGTATTATGTATAGACTTGGATGTAGTATTACAGCTAAAAAAAACATTTTTCAATGGTTGAATGTTAAAACGATTTAACTTTAGTTTAAGACTGCATCCTGTTACTACAATTAAAAAAGTAAAATAACAGGAATTTTATTGTGTGGCTATAGCCTGTATATGAGGAACGATTTTCCCTTTAGTATCATTGAGGTTGTTCTCTTCCCCAACTCATAACGAAAACAGTGGAAGAACAGAGTGATCTGTTATAACTTTAACAAAAGGAAATAAAACAATCTTCTTATGTGATCGTTAATTGATAAGGCCAAAAAATTGATCAAGAAGAAGAAAAGGATGGAGTACATGTATAAATAACTATGTAAGGAGAGCGGAACTCACAGATTGACAAGAACAAAAATGTGAAGGAGATTGATTGATTGAAGGGTATTTTTGCAAGCCCAATTCCACTTCAAAGGTGCTCTCAGGGCTTGGGTCCCAAAGACAATTTACAGGCTGCCACCCAGAGACTAGCGGGGATACCATGACTTAGCCTCAGCCGGTCACATTATACTGACACCGACCCAACCAGTAGGAGCCCGGACTGTGCTCAGCTGTGTTTCGAACCCGCGACCTCTTGGCCACGGAGCGAAGCCACTACCAACTGAGCTATCTAGGCCCCCAAGAAGAAGGAGAAGAAGAAGAAGAAGAATATGGGTTATTGTCTTCCACAACCGAAGGCAGTCTCAAGACTTTATAGATTTCCCCAGCAGGCCAATAGACATAGGTATTCCAAAGTGCCTGAAATGCCTGCACACGGGGTATTTTCCCTAACATTTACGTCAAGTTTATACATGCGTATGTTTATTTTTAATCGATTGTTTGCAATGAAATATGTACCAAAATGAAGCTCAATGTTTCCTCTTTCATTCTATGTGTGTGTTGTTTGAATGTTTTTGGAGTCTTTGTTTGTTAATTATATTTTAAAAACATGCATCAAATGCGTTTTGAGGCAATCGCTGAGCCGTTTTTAGGGGGTCATCTTTTTTAAAATCGTGAATGCTTCACGGGATATTAAACTACACACCTATAAATGGTACTATTGTAATCGGGATAAAAATAGGTTTCTTGTGTTACCAACATTATACTAGACGTTTTCTTTTAATTTCTGATGCTAAGAGGCAGAATAAAAATGGTCTCAAATCCTACACAAACGACCGATTTTGGTAAACCAAACCCGAAAATGAAATCCGGGACTATTTTCCCCTTTTATTTCAAAGTATTGCAGCTCTCGTGTGAAATCCCGTGCGGCGGTAGTTAAAATCGCAACACACTATCAACAG
>BMAT01006342.1:261385-275181 GCA_019649035.1 Elysia marginata
TGAATGTGTCATTTGATAAAGTAATGAGGCAAGAAGGACTGATGTATCTCAATCAATTAGAGATATTACAAAAGATATGATCAAAACAGTGAAAAATGTGTAAACAAAATTGATATTTTGAGCAAATAATTAAAACCAGCAGTTTAGTATGATGCTACAAAAAAGGACTTCCTTTAAAAATAAATATTCTTTTATCTGATGATAAATTTATGGTATTGTTTTGCAAATTATTTGCATTCTTTACCTTAAACTCATCTTTTAACGAAGTAAATTTCAGATTGTACCTTAGACAGAAGTATTATTATTTTTAACTGCAAGTGAACTGACATGAAAGAATTTTTACTTTGTCTATCTGCTGAACAAGTACTTTTATACATTAATTTCATAGACATAGCGCTGTGTGCTAAGTAAAGAAATTTTCAAAAAAACTATTATCTTGTAACCTTTTTAACATCTTTGATAAGATTTTAGTTTTAAAAAAATTTCCACTGATCAGTTACTGTGTTATGTTTTTAAAACTGCTGTTAAATTTGGATCATCAAAAATCAAAATTCAAACTAATATGTTATACTGAAAAAGTGTTGACTGAAAGGATCAACACACAAACTGATATTTCAGCAGTCTTTGTATGTTAACACTGCTTATCAATTGCTAGCACCAGTCCTTTTGGGCATAAGGTGGAAATGGACTTATAAAATCATCTTTGACAAGTGGTGTGTCTCTGATTTTTTTCTCGCCATTTCGAAGCTAAAAAATGTAGTGCTTTCATCAATATGCAGATTCAAGATTCAAGATTCAAAATTCTTTATTGATCCGACTAGGGGAAATTCTTTGGACAATCTTCTCATAAAAAACGAAAAACAGTTATGAACATAGACATAGAACATATAAACTAAAAATTTTAGTATAAATCATTAACTTTAACGTTAAATCACAGCCTTTTTCCATATAATAATTATCTATATATTAATATCACACTCTTAAAAAGCAATCAAAAAGCAATTAAAGTGTGAGGCATTTGGACATGTTTTTCAGATGTAACATATCTTACACTATTGCTAACAAGTTGCATGTTAAACTTCTCAATCTGTTTAAATTGGACACAAATCATGATCTGCATAGAGCAATGATAATCTCAGCCAGGGTCAAATTTTGGAACTAAAAATTCAGGTTTTTTTAAAAAAATATATGTATTAACATTTGACAATTTGGAAACTCAATACTCCAATTTATTTCATATGTTTCAAGTAAGTTGGACTTTGTCTTAACTTGAATTCAACACCTTTTCAAAAAATCATTGCTGAACCCTCCACTCCCTCGCCACACGCACTCAGGCAGTCCTGTTTTGTTTTTTTTAAACATTTTAATATTTTAACTGTCCTAATTCAGCAACTTTATCAATATCAAGGTGTCTGCACTATCCAGATGTATGTTTTTTACAAGTTTTTCCAACTGCTTTTTAATGCCTCATTACTAACATTAACACTGTGTGTTCTGTGCTGTGCAGCCTGCTCTTGTTGCATGAAGTCCCGATTGTCCAGTCTCGACTGGAGCTCCAGGAGCTGGAGCTAAGTCTGGCCGGCCGACGTGACCTTCTTATCATTCACCCACAAGCTGTAGGCACACCAGGTGCTTTTAGAAATAAAGAGTACACGGGGGAAAAGCAGTCAATGTCACATTATTAACCAACACTTAATTAATTGAATAAGGTGCAGACCTGAGGGATATCATATAGCATCTCCTGCAAGGCAACTAGAATATTTTTACGAAGCAGTTTTGAATAAAAAGCTAATTAGCAAAATAGGATGGTCATTTTGCGAAAATTTCTAAATGATTACAACAAGGATCTAACTAACGGGCATATCATTTCAATTGCAATGAGGTATACAGTGATAAGCCATACAGGTTCTTTAATGAAAAGGTTTACCTGGGCTATATACACACTATAGACCTCTGATTTTTTAAAAAGTTTTTAATGAGATATTTACATCGCATTTTGTTGCAAAACTGTAACAGTAATTACTGTCCCATTTTAATGATTTTTCCTAATTTCTTATCTTAAAACATATGAAGATAAACTTTTTTCAATGTGCCATTGACTGTTCTTTCTCCGGGTCCTTCAATACTAACGCTTTTATCCTTTGTTATGTCAGATTTTTTTTGTGAGTTAATGCTACATGTTCTTTTGAGTTACTCCTTATACTAGACTAATGCTATAGTGTTTGTTTTTTTTTTACAAATGCATTGGTATGCTACATTTCAAATACTCATTTAGCTCTATACTTTACTCACTGCTCTCTTTATTCTAATCTCACTTTTGATTTATATTGAATGTCCTTTATGTTTTTTTATAATCATATACGGCCAATAATCCGATTAGTCTGAAAACTTCCTAATAATTTTTTTGTCTCCCCAAAAGCAATGTCAAAAGTAATCAAATACTGATAAATGGTCTTTTTTCTCAATGACTTTTTTTTTTCCAAATATAGTGACCTGAAGGTCTGTAAACAAGAGAACTTAATACATATGTGACTTTAAAATGTCATTGAATGCTATAAGTATAATGCAGGTTTTGGCTAACACGGCCTTATTCATTACCTCCCTTGCAGAGCACCGCATATTTTTGGAAGTTGCCCATGCTTATCAAGATCGTATCAGTTTTGCTCTGACCATGGACCTCAGGACGCTTGTTGGCTTACAGTGAGAAATGTCTTTGTTTTTAAGCAACTACTGATGGTATTGTTTTCCTCTCTAAATCTTGTCTTTCTTACCATGTTTATCTGTAAATTCAGCCTTGGAATATCCTGGTTAGCATCAATATCAGTTCAGGGCACATATTTGGAGCTTCCATCAAACATATCCCCTAGAACTTCCAATGTTGAACATTCAAAGACATGCCCAACAAAAAAGAATTCAGAAAATTTTAATATTGATAATTTATTAAAACCAATCGAAACAAAACTGTAGCTGGAGGTTTGAGAAAGGTTGATTGACTTCTATTTTTTTTCTTTTAAACTGAGAGGAAGAAATTCCAATGTGTTTTTTTTTAAATTCTTTTAAGTTTACAGTGTTGGAAAGCTTGGGAACATGAATTGCCCAAAGTATCAAATCCTTTAAAGCGACACCATCTTTCCGAAATTTCTTAAGCTAGGCATGCTAAATATATTTTCATATCTTGACATTGTATTAAGACATTATTTCTTTGATTAACATCAGAATATTTTGACTTGTGGCATTCAGTATAAAAACCCAATTGAATGTTTCAATTTGCATTTTGTTACTATTGACCTGTCAATTCTTTTATTCTACCTTGTTAACATTTGCGGTGAGTGCATCTTGATTTTGTTTCTGTTCCCTCTACAGAGACAGTGAGGCTATAGCAGCAGACTCCACGTATGGCCTGTGGGTCATGTTCTGCTCCCAGGTCAACAAAGATGATATCATGGAAGATGGCTACTGTCCTCATACCATGTACAGAGGAAGACCTACACTCTACGATATTGCTGAGTTTGTCAAGAAACTTGGGGAAAAGTCGGTGGTGAGGTTATAGTCTTTACAAGAATATGCAGAGACACTCTGAAATTGAACAACATAAAATTCTTTTGTCGGTGCCTCTTGGCTTTTTTATGATAAAAAAATTTTTTAGCCCTCAAAGAACTAGAACCCTTATAAGAAAGTATATAGAAACTAAGACTCTTAATTTCGAACCAAATGTGAAAACGTTCTTGTATTCTATATTTGATTTTGAAGATGGTTGATAGACCTGTCTCTTGTTATCTTAACAGTTCCATGCACCTGAGGATGGCACCAACTCTCTCTTCGGCTTGACTTCAGTGGACCCTATTGTATATGTCTACATCAACTCTGAAGAAGAGCAAGAAAACACAGAAATAGTCAATGTTCTGAGATACGACCTGCAAGGCGCAGCTAAAGTTATCTTTGTGAATATGTACGTTTTTTTGTTTATTTTCAAACGAGTCACTTCGTTCTTTCTTTTCTTTTGTTTTATTTAATTGACATTGATAATTGGTATTATAATTTTTTTTTTATATGAAGCAGTAGATATTCCTGTATCTCGAACTGTCTGAAGTCTGGCTCAAAGTATCAATCTGGTGTGGCTCTGTTCATTTTTAGTGTTAAAAATTAAACATTACATTTAAAGACAGTTTAATTCTAGCCGAGAAAAACCCTAGACATCACAGCACAGCGTGTGTGTATATGTCACATGATACAAACCAAGTCTTGTGGTGACAATTGAAATGTATTTTAATGATACTCCTCATTTTTGATCTTCCTAAAATTAATAATTGCTCTGCCGTATGATCTAGACTGCATTCCTCAATTAAACTTATATGCATGAAACCACAACTTCATGCTGTTGGGCAGATTCTGTGCTAAAAGTTGGAAAGGCCCTTAATTTGGTATTATTTTGTTTTATCTTTAAAACATAACTTTGTGTTCACTCTCCTTGTAGGGAAGACGCTGAGTGTCAATCAATTGCAAGGCAACAAGGCTTCAAGGGTGAAGGTCCAGGCATTGGGGTAGAGACACTGGTAAGTGGTTTCCATGTTGTAATCATTTTAAATACAGTTTACGCTTTCTGTGAAGTCTCTTTTGAGGTTAAGTGTCCTTACTCAAATTCACTAAAAATATTAAAGATGCACAGTTGTCTCATGGTGTGCTATAGAAGTTTAAGAGATCTTTAGAATCAATGACAATAAAGTGAGTAAAAAGTGAGGGTAATCAAAATATTGTACATGAGTTTTACCAAGATTATAAATAACACATAAATGCATGGGGCGAATGGTGGTGCTATTGGTAGGGCGGTTGACTGCAATCTAAGAAGTTTTTGGTTCAATCTCCAATCTAAGCAAAATTTTATTTACTCCGCTGTGCCCACCCAGCACTTAATGGGTAGCTTGGTCTCTTTAGACTCGGCAAAAGTAAAGGTGGGAAGGAAAGCAATGGCAAACTACCTCACTATGCCATGGGCTTAGAAAAATAAGAACCCTGCTCCTTGTTTCCCTGGCGTTCATATTGAGCATGGGACTAACTTTACTTTACTGAACTTGATACTCTAAGTCAACAGCTCTTTCAATCATTCATGAATGAGTTTTCAAGTAGGTTTTCAACCTTTTCACATATATTATTGAAATTTTCAGGATGAAGGAATGAAGTTTTCAGATCCTAAAGAGTGGACTGTGTCTGGATTGAGAAAGTTTTTACTGCCTTACGTCTTTCCTGACTGGGGCAGTGGAAAATCCTCTACTTCCAGTCTAGCTACCCCAGACAGTATCAAAAAGAGTATAGATTCTCTCATTGATCAAGGTGAGTTAAATTGAAAGGAATTAAGAGGGATTGGGGGGTGGGGGCTAAATTATGCAAAATCAAAAGAAAATGAATTGATAAGGTCATGCGATGCAAAATCCACTTATTTGGAATTTTAATTTTAAAAAATGCCATGTCTACTACATTGCAATCGTTTTTTTTTATTATCTCTTTTGAAGAGTCTGTTTTATGAAACTTTGTAAACAATGGGTTGACTTGAAGCAAGAGTTTACTTTAAACTGCACTGTATCTTTTTTTGTGCTACCTGCCCAGTGGAGACCCAGGATGACCAAGTAGCCTCTGCTGTCTATCGACTCAGACAGAAAGAGATGGCAGGCCTGGAGCTTGTACCTGAGCTGCTCAAGGATAACTTCTACAAGAATGTCAGAAGATCGGCTCTGCTCATTGTACTCTTCTATGAGCCCTGTAAGATCTGACTAGGATTGCATTCACATTAAAAATTTATTTCTCATATTATCTGATACCTTTTGTGTAAATTACTCTTCATGGTAAGATTAGGATAACGATTTTGTTTCTGGTGTGCTTCTCTAAAACAGAAAAATCTCTCAAGACTTTTAAAATAAAATGAGGTTGATATTTCTTGCAATTTCTTCATAATGAGTTGAATGCAGTAATTTTAGATATTAAAATAGAAACGTTTAAAAGCAGACCAAGTTTTTTTTTCTTATCTTTTTTGTATATTTAAAAGTGAAAAAAGTTTTAATATCTTTTTTAACAGAAAACAAACCTTTGAATGGGAAAGTTGCAATGTCTGAACCATTTTAATCGGTTCAATGCATTAATGTTTTGGTAAAATTTCATGCCAACGTTAATAATTTAAAAAGAAACAAATTTATGCTGCCAAATACTTAAGCACCTGTTTCCTCTTTTTACAGTCGATCATGTTAGTATGGCATTCCTTCGAGACTTTGGGCTGGCTGCTCAGATTCTTGCAAAAAATTTTTCTACGGTGGATATTCTTGCTCGTGTGAACTGCTTCGACGCAACTGACTTGTGCTCTGCAGAGAATGTCACTACTTATCCTACCACCAGAATTTATCAACAAAACACAAGAAGTCATGAAGTGTACAGGGGACCTCTCGATGCTTTGGCAGTCACCAAAACTGCAAAGCTGTAAGTGACACTGATATTTCGGGATAAAGAAAAGAGATGGAGAAGAAGATTAATAATTCATAATGTCGGCCAGCATGTGAATCAGATTGCATAGCTTTTATGTTTAAAGAGTAAACCTTTTTTGCTTTTTCCATATTGGTACTATTACATATCAATAAAAATTGATTTTTAAAAAAATAGAAAATCCATGATTTCTTACAGTTTCCAATGTTTACAATACAGTTCAGATATTTGAACCCAATCAGAACATAATTTTCCCATGTATTCTTATATTGTATTAAAAAATCAAATTATCAGTATGCATTATATAATAAGGAGGATAAAAAGTTGATCTGAATTTGGTTGGAATGTACAGTCTTACTTATCTATGTCAAATTTGATTTAATTTTGTTTCTCTTATGGATATATGCATTTTAACTTATTGCTAAGCGCCTTGAGATTGATTTAAAGAAAAGGCTGCTTTATAAATAAACATTTATTATACTATTATTATTGAATTAAGCAAGTAATCAAATTATCCAGGTTGAAATTATATGGTCTCAGCAGTAGGCCCCTTCCAGTTCATCATCAGGCCATTGCAAAACACATCCACATGCCGATATGCCTCAGTGCAAAGATCTTTCATCAACACTTTTGTTAGATCTTGTTTTTATAAATTTTATTCTCACATATGAACCTTGAACCATTGCCTCTCCTTCTATTGCACTGACTGAAGGATGCAGCTGAATAGCCCAAAGCAACTCACTAGAGAAGAGGAAGTGAATAAGTTTATTGAAGGGCACCATCCGACTGATTTTACCAAGTTGACACCAAGCTCTGTTCTGTTCCTGGCAAGAGATTCAACCTCAGGTAAGAACTTCCTGCAACACCAACTGTTGTCTCTGTTTACTGCTTTTTCCTTGTGGCTCTATTGATAGAGTGGTTGGGTGTTATCTAGAGGTCATACATTCTTTCCTCAGTCCTGGCAAATTTTTTTTTCCCTCTCCAGCACTTAACCCCTTTGTGACATTGGTTTTGTTGATCGCCATGACGTGGCAGTCTCTGGTTGAAGAGTTGGATTAAAATTTTAAATGTATATTTTAAACATCACTAAACTCCAATTATAATGTCAGATTTTAAATAACTCTGCGTTAAAGGCACTTCTTAAGCAGTGCAAAACTTGACATACATTGTACGACTACAAGTCATTGGGAAAAACAAAATCCACTGATTTGAGGACATAGAATGTACGTTGTGTCAGCATCTTGTCATGACAAATAGAACATACAGCGTACGTTATAGATCACGAATGGTTTAATGGGTGACAAGGTCTTTTAATACTCGGCAAAGTTAAAGGCGGCAAGGGTCTTTTGCCAAGAATAATGAGAATCCATCCCTACTCTTTGTTTCATGATGCTCGTATTGAACATGGGGCTTTTTTTTTACACTTTTATATAAGGCTTTGTCACAACTTTTATGGCAGTTGACTTTAGCTTGACTGTGCACGTAAAGCCTGACAGAATCCTGTCCCACCAAGCAACTTACTGAAAAGAATTCACTCATGATAGTTCCAGTTCATGTGAGAGCCATCATGATAAAAATGTTACAAAGTGGATTAGAGTTTCATTTTTTTTTAAATTGGTAATTTGTTTCTTTTTTTTTTTTCGCTTTTTCCAATTACCCCAATGTTGACTTTGAACCTCTGTCTTACTTGTACTGGAGTTACTGTTGGAACGATGTCATACAGAAAGAACTTAAATTGTACAAGGTTTACTGAAAGATTTCACTGAAACAAAACAACAGATCATTATTCATATTGTCCCCACGGACAATACTTAAAAGCAAACAGCTGACGCAAGTTTACATTAAAACAATAGCAATTTTTTTAAATCTCATGCTTCAAGTGAATTAATAAAACAAAGAATTGTTTATTCTTAGGTTGTTTTTTTACCAATGGCTTTGTGAAGCGTAGGATATCTTATTCAAGGCTCCCTTTGTTGACGAAAAAAAAGACATGTTACGTGTTTAAAGTTGGCTTTATGAGAAATGCAAATTTTGAGTACTTTTGTATTAACAGCATTTGTGATTTTTGTGTACTATGTTTGTATCAACAGATCTGACAGCTGTTTTCAAGGAGGTGTCCAGGTCAATGGCTCAGGTAACAGCCCTGGCTGTGGTTCACTCAAGTATTGTACACAAAATGTAAGCCTGGTGATAATAGCAACACATTGTATTATTATTATTGTTATTATCATTATTATTATTAATATTATGATAATTATTATTATTTTTATTATCATTATTATTATTATTATTGTTATTATTATTATTATTATTTTTATTATCATTATTATTGTTATTGTTATTATTATTATTATTATTATTATTATAATTATTATTATTATTATTATTATTGTTATCATTATTATTATTATTTTTATTTTTATTATTGTACTGCTATATGTCTTGCCACCAGCCCAATGAGTTTGCTGTCAGAAATTGTGACTTCAGATAGGGATGTAGCTTTTAAATGTCGATTTATTCCTTTTTCTCTCTCTTTCAAATCACTAGAGAGTTTTATATCTTACTACAAAATTTTGTAATAATGCAATTTTACCGTTTTATAGGCTTAGAAAAATACATTGTTAAAAATATCAAAGTCTTATAATCTGACATGTTTCAAATTGACATTTCCATGAGCTTTATGTTTTTGCTAGACCTTCTAGATATAAGAATATAGAACAATGATGCTTTGTCTATGAAAGTTTATTTGATGATTTTAGGCCTGCCCTTGAAATAAATTATTTTGTCCGTGATATTTGTAATGTCTAAATGTTTGTGAGGGTTAGTGGAGCCTAGTTAATGTTCCTTTTGGAGTTTATTGTAATCATATTGTAGTTTAATAGGACGGAGCACTCACATGAGCACCCTTTTTTTTATAATTTGATGTTGTGAAACTTCTTAATTCCTTTTCCAGTCTCTGGTTTCTCTTTTTATAGTCTTGCTCTGAAGTTAAAATAAGTTATAAAATCAGAGAAGGGGTATGCTAGATTTTTTCCCTTCTTTTTAACAGAGAAGAAAAGTATGAAGCCCCTGTGCCATCTCTGGTAGCATACAACCGTGAAGACAAAGTGAAGCCTGTAAGAATCCTGGATCTCACACAAGGAGACAAGACTGCTGGGTCTATGACTTCCTTTATAAGAGCTTCTACAATTGCTTTTGTGGTAAATTGAATTTTTGTTTCTCTTGCTTTTTGTATCGTGCGTGTTTGTAAGGCTATGATTATGTTTATTTTGAAGCCAAGTACATTTGTCCTATGATTTTCAGTGACAAGGCACAAGATCTCAAAGTCTTCATTTTTTCACATGTAGTTTAAACATTGTGTAAAATTTAAAAAACAAAAGATCTTTGTCCAAAGCTTCAAGCAAGCAAATGGTACAATAACCCTGTGTTACCACCCTGTACAAAATTGCTATAGAAAAAGGATATGAGATATGTTTGTCAAAGAAGCATTTGTAAATAAGCATAAACTTTATTTTTCCCACCTGCTTTCTTAATGCCATATTCAAATAACTTCAAAGGAAGCTAATAACAATATCTTGGAAAGTTTTAAAAGTAATATGAACTGTTTTACAGATTTTTCACAATGTATTTGCAGTTTTTTGCATTATATGTAACCAAAATCCTTCCCCTTTTTGTACCAATTCAAAACAACATTTAAGCATTACACAATTTCTTTAGCTTCACAGCCGTAAGAAGGACAATTATTAGAAATTACATTCCATTTTGCAGCCAGAACTAGACGAAAAAAATTTCCCTCATTTGTATGCACGGCACCAACCTATGACCATTTTATTTGTGGACGGCAGTGATGTAAAGACCAAAGAAGCTGCTCTGGCCTCGTTCACTTCCCTGGCCATGTCAAACCAATTTTCTGCCACTGTCTTATGCTGGATGGATGCGTAAATATATTCAAATTCTTTGTATATTTTGATACACATAATTTGTAAGATACAGTTTAGCAGAATTTTTTCTAAACCCGACCCCTCAAAATTACGAATTCTTTGAAATACTTTCTTTTTCCCTGCCAATATCTTTTCTAAGCCCTTATGAGCATTATTTATTTTTTTAACTAATTGACACTACAATTCTTGATCCATTGAAATGTGCAAATTTGTACTCCAAATTATCACTAACATGTTGATACTGATAAGATAAATAAGGTACGGTGAATCCTACTGTCCATCTTAGCCACACTAATACAGTGAAAAATATGACTAACTTTCCAGGTGTATGCTCACTTATAATCCCACCATACCCTTACTTATCACAAACAAGGCTGAACTATTAAGACAGTTTCTATTCCTTGTTTAACTCTCAACCAACACCCTAATTTCTCTCTCACTCACTCATAAGGAGGCACTAAACACTCAATGCTTACAATTTATGATTACTACTCCATCTTTTAAAAATGAAAGATCAAGCACCTCTTCCTTGAACTCATGATTTCGTCAAAACGAATTTGAGGACTGCTGTAGATTACGAGTAAAGGTGTAGGTCTCAAACATAAATACTGCTGTAAAATAAGCATTGAAAAGTTTTATCAAGAACGGTTTTTATGATATTTCAAAATTTGGACCACTTTCAGAAAATGGAATCCTCCAAAGTCTACTTAAGCTTAAGTTTTTAAGTCAATGTTTAAAATTTAAAAAAAGACTTCTATATACGCCCAGAAATACTTGACAAAGACATGTTTGCATCAAGACCTTTAAAGTTTCTCAAGCTGAGCTAACTGTTTACATCTCATCACAATCAGGCAAGTAAAAAGTCTGGGCCTCCAGATCCTGTCAGAATATACCTGGACAGCCCAGATACCAATGGTCAGCGTGGTCAAACACAGACATGGTCAAGTGTTTAACTTCAAGCCGGACCCCCTGAATGACGAGCAGAAGGATCCCATACAGTCAGATAAACTGTCGAGCTGGCTTCTCAAAGTTTTATCTGGCAAAGCTATACCTTCAAGTGAGTTTTCAGTGTTTTTAGATTAAAAAGAGGTTTAGGCAATGGAAACATTATGTTAACCTGCTATAGAAAAATCCTGTGAAAGAACAACAGTTTAGATTTTAACTTATATATTCTCCAAGAAAGAGAAGCGACTGGACATTGGGGAAAAAAGACTAAATATATTTAGCTTTAATAACTCATCATATTTTGTTTTGTAAATTTGCCTATCGATATACCAAAAAATGCTTTCTTTGGTGCTTCTCAATGTCTTAAATTTTACAACAATTTACATTTTTTGGTTTAATCACCTTCATTTAAATGTGTGTTTTTAATGTTTTCCTTCAACATATTTGTATTACCTAGAGCCAAATTTATTTAAACCCAATATCTTAAAATTAAAAAAAAAATTCTTAAGGTTCTGTTTTTTTGTGCACTATTATGTGAACAGAAATTTTGGAGCAAGGGAAATGGGGACCTCCTGGCCCGTACTACAACTTCCTGGAGTTCCAACAGACCAATACTTTCAATAAACCTCCAGGAATACACAAAGATGGAGGTAAATTCTCAATTTGAATAATTTATTTGTGCTTTGACCTCTGTTCTCTTGAAAAGAAGGGAGGTAGGATTAAGATTGTAATAGATCTGTGTACTATAATGCTCTTTTATGTAAAGATTAGAATTCTCAATCTTAGCCTAAGACAATTTCTGACAGTACTGTTGGTGTATGTGTGCGCTGATTGTTGCAAGGCCCAGCACATGCACCCTTCAAAAAGCCTTGTGTTAGCTTGGCAATAGCTGTTTTATACAGAAGATCTTTGATGTGGATCCATTTTTTCCAGCCAGAAGAGGTTGACACAAATGATCTGTTCCAACAACTGTTATTTTTAAGGTATGTTAAAATATCTGCTCATAGGCTTTTTTAAGATGAAGAATTGCTTCAGGCTTGAATTCTTCCGACACACGAATAAAGAAAGCATAGTGAAATATTTATAATTGGCTTAGCTACTAAAAGTTTAAAACTGTTACTAGAGAGTTTAGAAATGAAAGTGAAGTTGTCTCTAATCAACCCCAAGTAATGACAATGGGTTCCTAAAATTCTATAGTTTGAGGAAATGATGAGATTCCAGTACAGATTTTGTGGAAGTTTAGGTTTTTATATTTTGCCTCAGCAGCAGTATTTATCTTCTCTTATTTATGTTTATGGCCTTTTTCCAGTTTTCTATTCAAATTGAGAGAGTTTTATATGATTTATCATCTTACTAAATGGTTCAAGCCATTCAAACTTACACATTTTTTGCTGCACATTTAAATACATAACACTTTACATTTTTAATGGTCAAGAAAATATTTTTCAAAAATTTTATTCATCAGAGTTCCATTGAACTAAAGGTGTTTCCTTCTTTTATTTAAGCTGCACCAATGACAGAGACCACCAACACTAGCTTTGATGATGGTGGAAGTACTGCAAGTTTTGACGAAGGAGAAGAAGAAGAAGAAGATCTGATGGAGTCAGAAGCGCGCAGCATGTTACTTGAACTTCACAATCAACACAAATCACCTCAGGAGCCCAAACTTCAAGCTACTGCTGGTGACGGGATGTCAGTAACAGACGCTCCTCCTCAACACGGCCACACTGAGCTGTAGTTCACTATGTTGTCTGAGGCAAGCGGGTTTGCAGACAGCTCTATGTAGTGGCAAAGTCTGCCGCTGAGTGTGGGAACAGAATAAGTAGTGGAGGCAGCCACTGCGCAATCAAATGATTGAAAGATTTTAAAGGTATGAAATTAGCGAGCGCAGTGGTGACATGGTATAAGCTATGTTTCTCCAAGTGGCAAGGCGGTGGGTGCTGAAGCATCTATAGGTCGAAGGTTCAAATCATACTAAAGGCAGACAATTCGAGCATTTTCTCTAAAAAGCCTACTTCTCTCCACTGCTAATTTCATACATTTAAAACCTTTTAATCATTTGAGTGTGGGAAATTAGTTTGTGACTGAAGCTCATGTTTTATTAGTAGTCAAAGCTTAAGATCATAGCCTACATTAATTTTAAAGCAGTGGTAAAAATGAATAAATGTCTTGCAACCAGTCAAAATGAGTCTCAAGTTGAAATCGGAAGGTCGTTAGATATTGATATCACAAAAAAAAGCTTATTTTCTTAACTTTCAAATACAACAAATAGAAAAACTGTATCATGCTTTTGTGTGAAGTTATAGCCGTTTGAAATAAAAAAGGTTAGGAGATTAGAAATTAAATAAAAAGTCAGAAGCACGCAGCATGTTACTTGAACTTCAAAATCAGCACAAATCACCTCAGGAGCCCAAACTTCAAGCTACTGCTGGTGACGGGATGTCA
>BMAT01006342.1:280285-300825 GCA_019649035.1 Elysia marginata
GAAGTGGATGGACAGGGAACCGCCATTTTGTTTCAAATTTGGCTGTTCGTTTTCGGGCGCAAAGACATTTACAACCACTATTAGGTGGTGTATTTTTTGCGCTAGCGCAAACACCGGCGCATCTTTTGCGTCCGTCTCATAACATCGTTTTCGGAAGATACAACCGAGCTTAGCGAACTTACAACCAAAAATTTGACTTACACCGGCGCAACTGCCTCTCATAACATCGGCCCCAGGACAAAACGTTTGTACACCATCACAACCAACAGGTTTTCAATTATGTCTTTCCTTCATTTCTTAAAAACAATAAGGTCTTTTATGTGAAATTTTTGACAGTACTAAATGATGTAGTTTAAGAAGGATACTAGGTAAGAGCTTTTTTACAACAGTCTTCTTTTCTTTGCTATGCCTGAAAATACTTTGTTCACCATCACAACTGACAGGTCTATGACTTTTTGTCACAGATTTAAATGATAAACTAAGGGCAATATATATAATTCTAATCCCACTCAGAAATCAGTTGACTTTGAATGAATTTTATTTGATCTTTTAGCTGAACTCGAGTGCATATCAAAAACAATAAATGAGAAAAACCTGTCATTTTACTCTCTGAGGTATGTGAGTAAACTAAGCAACAATATTTAACTTCAAAATTTGTTTAGCTGGAGAAGGCTGGAGTTAACATGACATCAGTTTTAAAAAAAATAATGAAAAAATTTAGGAGATGAAAACAGAATGAATAAAACTAGATTCCACCACAGTTATGGAAATGAACACCAACTAGGACAAGAATGCAAGAAGGATGTCAATGAATCTTTGTCTTTGTACCTTGTGCCTGTGTTTTCAAAAAGAATTTTCTTAAGTTAATCAGCTTGTATGAATGAGTGAAAGGTTATAATAGCTATCAAAGTATTACACAGCAGGTTTTTTTTTTACTTTTTACATGAACATGAGAATAACTTTTTGAAGAGAACTTAAAAATGAAGCTTTTCTTTCTTTTTTTGTTTGTTACCGGATTACTGAAAAAGAAATTGAGAAGGTAAATAGGTTTCTACAGGCTTTCTCCTTCTTCTAGTTCTCAAATTCTCTTCTTGTCAAACTCTAATTCTGGCTTCAGCAATGGCAGTCACAGTTCTCTCTAACTGATGAAGGGGCCATTAGAGCTGGTTGGCCATGTCTACAGGGCCATTTCATACAGGTTTGTAGGACTAAAAGTACTACCAGAACATTATCGGGCATATTTTTTGTATAGAATTTTACCTTAGCAGCCATGCATGCACCAATGAACCCTGCGCGCGAGGCATTGCAGCCTCCAACAAGCATGGTAGAGCGGACACCCTCAACATACGATCTAGCTGTAACCAGACCATGGAGAGTTGACTGCAAGGAAGTCGGCAAGTCTGGGTGAAAAATGAAACAAGGAAAATTACAAATGCTTCCATGGCAAAAACTGGCACTTTGTCATTATTTCTCCTTTTTACTTAGAAAATATGATCCATGTTGCAAGAGCAAAAACTTTGCTGCTTTAAAAAAGCATTAATATAGAAACATTACTTATTTTAAAAAAACCTTTCTTTACAATCCACTCAAACAATACTCACAAACTATGACAAAGAAAATATTGTTTGATTATGTAAAGTAGACCCCCAATTGAAAAAAAAACATCAATTTAACAAAAACTGTTCACATTTAGGTTGGTTCATTAAAAAAACATTTGTTTTTAATTCATTCCCAATGATTCCAGCATCTTTCATTTTTGAAAATGATAGATTTTTAACGATTGCATTTTTCAGTTTAATGTCATGAAGACTGTAGAAAGAGGCTAAAAATTTGATGCCTTAAAATAAAAAAAAGGGGGGAGGGGGGGGAGATCAGCGATCAGCTTTTATCAATTTGTTACTTTTTATCCAAATTCAATTTTCTGAGATCCAGCTCATTATACCTGCCTGGGTCAACAATCAAGAGTTAAGTTGTTCTAAAAGAAAGCCCAATAATGAATCAACTTGAACCAGTTTATATCGCCTCTGTGTGAACTATTGTTGACAAAACAGACTTATAGACATTTAAAACCAATAATACTGTTAATGCTAAACAAACTCACGTCAGTTTGTTTTGAAGTACTGCGGGACAGCCTCTTGGTGCGGGGTAGTTTTGACCCTCATCACTTGTCTGATCTGACCGGCCACTGCCTTATCTAGCTCTTGAGAATTTTCATTGTCCGAGCTACTCAGAGCATCTACTGTGTACTGTAGTGGATCATCAGGGTCTCCGTGAAGGATGTATTGTTCCAAAATTCTGGGTTTCAATACAAAATAGTCACTTTGTCTGCAACTTTAAGATTGCACATCAACTTTCAATTACTTCAACCCCATATTCTCAGACCAACATTTATGTTTATAAACCGTCCTGCAGCTCTTGATTTGTCCTGTGGGATTGTTTATGTCAGTAAAAAATATTTGTTTTTAATTCTCATAAAAAAAAAAGAAACGTAATTTCATTCTGCTTAAACACGAGTAAGAAGACAACCATTTTTTTATCAATCCATCCTCAATGTCAAATACTTTTGTCTTGTGCAAGATGGTCATTGGTTAGTTCAACCTAATCAGTTTTGACATAACTGCAAGACCCAAATTTCTACAAGTCTTTGTAAAGTAGAAAAGCAAATTTTTTTCGTCAAAAGTGGTCTAATATTCTAGTTATATAAACTAGTTTTTGAAGTAAACATCAAAGTACCAATAAAACTTACAACATTGGATTAAAATGCAAAGGTTGACTGAATAAAATAGAAATACTACATGGAAACAGGAGCAGAGACTCCAACAATACAAGAACCAAGACATATGTGCATCTCTATGACCGTAAAAAAAAATGAAGCACATAACATACTTATAACAAGACATACCTTGCCGCAGCCAGTCCTGATGCTATAGCCATATCGGATTCCTGTAAGACTCTCAAGCCTGCCTCAACGTTTTTCAACATATCAGGGTGGCCTGCATAGAGGGCCACAAGAGGTATCAATCTGATGGCGACGTCAATCTGATCATCTTTGCTCCCTCCTATACCAACGTCAGACAGCATTGGCGACACAGAGGAAATACAACAAGTAAAAAAAATCATTGGGTATATATTGGTTTTATATTTTATGAAATTACTCTGTTTGGACAACAATGTTAAAAAAAATAATGTCGTCATCAGCAAAGCCCTTCCTCATCCTAGATCAGTAGATGGACAGAGAGCACCAAAAACTTGCTTTTCATCTATTTTCTGGGCTAAACTCTTGGAAATATATTTATTGACTCATTCTAAATATCCCTCTCCTTACCTTGTGGTCTTTGTTAGAATCTCTTGCCATAGAGATATTCAGTTCATAACTCTCATTGTTATGCTTCCTTAACTTTCACAATTTCTGAAGTTATGATTTATTCACCCTATCTCCTCAAAGGGTTTTGAATCATCCGTTAAAGTTGCATTTAAACTTTTTTCGTCACAAGCTCTAAGGCTTGGAGACTAACATTTTTTCATAAATAATTTAATCTCTTCGTGGTACCCTGTGGAGCATACAGTACGTCACATTTATGTACGACTAAAATATCCTTATTTACATTAAGAGTATAAAGGAAATATTCTTGAACCTCCAGGGTTAATTCAGTGCAGTAAACAGTGTCGAAGCCCTTCTAATTTGAACTTTAAATTTATCTGTCACATTTCAGGGGCAGCGTGGCAGAGTGGTTAGCGCGTCGGACTTGCGATCTGGAGGTCGTGGGTTCGATTCTCAACCATGTCATGTTGCAATTGCCTTGGGAAAGCAATTTAACCTAACTTTCCCCAGTCCACCCACCTGTAAAACGGGTACCTGGCTAAAGGCAGTGCTTGGAATTTGTGGAATCTTGAAATTTGTGGAATGTTAGTAGTTGAGCGCCTAACAGGCTGCCATACTGTAATGCTCTGAAATATAAGTTGAATTGGCTCTGGTGTGTATAGGCCTGCTGGGGTAAATATGTAAAGTCATGAGACTGCCTTCGGCGGTGGAGGACTCTATACATATTTATCATTATTATTATTATTATTCATTCTAAATCAAGGATAATAATAATAAAGATGAGTTTAGTTTGGTTCAAAGCTGCTTGTATCAGCATGCTTGGATTTTGTTCCTAAAAACAGGTATGCAAATAAAAATGCTCAACAAAGAAAAAAAAAGGGAAGGCATTGGTGATTTATCCTGATATAACTAAGTTTTGTGATGGTAAAATGCAGTGCTATACACTAAATATAATTGAAAAGGCAAAAAATAAGGACATAAGGGAGGCTTTAAATACATAAAGGTAACAGTGTTTTAGACATTTCTTTATGAAAAAAAGTGCAAGAAGAAAATACCTGGTGGGGTTTTATTCTCTTGGACATTTTTTATGAACTCTCTCAGACATCCATGCCGCCAAGGACCAAGTATGGGAAATGTTTTCCTGATATCTAGGAATGATAGAATGTAGTAATAATAAAAACAAATCCTTTCCTGAAATTCTAAAAAAAAAAAAACACTTTACAAAAGGTAATCACATGTATGCAGAGTTTAATTTGAATTTAATTTGTTTACTGCTGATGGATTGTCTTGACCATACATGAAGAAAAAATTTCAAAATGAATGTCGCGATTATTTTTCATCATAAAAAATTAGAGATTCATTTTCTGTTGAGCAAAAGAAAGGGACAGTTTTAATAATTATCTTAAATTGCTCCTGCCAAGAAGTGCCATCAAATCTAAAGCAATTAAAAAACGTTTAAAAAAAAACCACAAAAACTTTTTTTTAACTGGATGGGTCTACTTGACAAGAAAAGGAGGTGACTAAATTTGTCTTTCCATTCTTTTGAAAAGATTATCTTTTGTTACAATTTCGATCGTTTCTGCTCGTAATTATTTTACATAATGTTAACGCTTAAACAGTACTACCATATAATTCATGATTAATTTGTTATATCTAAAAAAAAATAAGGCTCAGTTTAATATTTTCACTTTATTTGACATATCTCAGCTATTTCACAATGAATGAACAAGCACAGTGGAAATCTTGAAATTCTTCAACTCACTAATTTTGTCTTCTTTGCCAACTTTGTAAGAATCATTATCCTTGCTTTCATATTCCGAGTCTGGCCCAAAGAAATTGTAGGTTGCGTCAATCAGATGAGGAACATTCAAACCTGGTCATGGAGAAACGTGAAAAACAGGATATAAATAGCAATCTTTCTTGGGGTAAACATTGTATCACTACAAAGTCACAACAGACCTGGATCCTCTAGATTTACAGTTCTTCCTAAGGATTCATTTCATCACAGTACACATAAATATGAAGCATGTTATTTGGCTCAGCACAATTGACCAAATTTGGACATAGATTTTTGCACCATAAGAAGGGTTTAGTGGTATTGCAAATATTCTCTAAAAATTTCTGATAGAAATAATACATATTACAAGCAATGCTGACATTTATTGATTCCATTAAACAAAAAATTCAGTACATTGACTTTCATAGAACAAAAACAGTCACTACAACAAACTATAAAGCACATAATCTATTAAATTGCTCAGTTTATAATTTACGTACCTTTTGATTCTACAAGTGACTTCAACATGACATAAGCTTGTTCACTGTAACATGTATTCCTGCCTGTCTCTAGTCTGTAAAATGGATTTGCTGATGGGACTCTAAATTCAATTTCTTCTTTATTTGCTGTCAAACTTTCCATTTTACTTTGCTGATAAATCCAATGCAGAGGCATAGCTGAAAAAAAAATTGACCCAATGCATATTTTCTATCATTAAAACAAAGTGTAGCATATAATGTCAGAGAGGAGGGTTTGAATCATACTAAAGACATGCATGCTTTGGACATGCACTTAAAAGCCTACTTCTATCCACTGATAGTTTATACCTTAAAATCTGTCAATCATTTGTCTGCGCAGTGGCTGCCTCCATTAATTATTCTAATGTCAAGGTCTATAATTTCTATAGGGCATACTTAAATGTTATATAATCGTTTATTCTTAGTATTTGTTGCCAATGGCTACATGTTGGTGAGATTCCACATTTAATGGTTGCCTGTGGTGTGATTTACATCTTCCCATTATTTAACACGTTGCTTAGAGAGGCTTCTAAAATACTTTCTCCATGAAACTTCTTTTTTTAAGAAGCACATAGTTAAAATAGTTTTGAAACGATATAAGCTAAGTTGCTCTCCATGGCAAAGCAGTGGGTGTCGGAGCTATTTTGAGTCAAGGTTTGAATCATGATCATGCTAAAGGCAGGCATGTTTAGGTCCTTTTCTCTCAAAGCCGATTCCTATCCATTGCTAATTTCATACCGTAGAATCTTTCAATCAGAGAGGGGGGGGGATAGAAAGCATAAGAAGGAGGGGGAAAGAGATCCAGCAGGGAAAGAAATGATGAAAGTAAAAGACTAGAGAGAAAGGGAAAGCAGAGACAGAGAGGCAAAAGAAAAGTGTCATAGATAAACTGAATAATTTTATTATTGGTCACCTTGGTAAACACATGGAGTTCAACCAGTTGATCTACGAGAGTGTCAAATTGCTATGTACATGCGATTGCATGCAGCCTTTTCCTCCGCTTGTTGCTGTGTCTCGTCTTTTTTATATCTCATACCTCTCCACCAGCTTGAAAGTTAATGCTGAGACGAAGAAGCTTTTGAAATTCTCTATCTATTCTTCTTCTTCCAAATTTTACCACCTGCATCTTTAATCACAGTCCATGATCTAAAATTTAATGCATACCGCGTTAAGACCGTGCAATTATCAACATTTAACACAGAAAAAAGGTTTTTCACTGTTGATAGAATTATCTGATGGTGATGATGGCAACTGCGTGCATATAGATAAATCACGCACTGTGTGTCCGCAATTACATGTACATAGCAATTTTCAGCAAAACTTTGTATAGACTCAGCACTGAAGTTGGGCTTACATGCTACCAGATTTGCAGCCTTAAATATTATACAATTTTTATTAGATTAAAAATACTATCTTCAATTTGGTAAAAACTGATTTTGGTAAGGCTTTACAAGCTGAACTCCTTAAGCCTGCAGTGTACGACCAGCAGTGAAGGTTACTATATTAATAGGCCAACATGTATACATACATGGATACAATATCCAGTGGAAACAAGAATAAAACATGGTCAAGGTGATATTCAACACCCAGTAACAATAAGATGATGAACTCTTTTATCCTGATTACATCCTCCCAGTTCCAAGTGCCTTTACCAAAATGTGTCTACAGAGGGCATCCAGGTTGAAAGAGTTAAATTTGAGGATCCAAAAATATGACTTTCACAGGTCTCTCTTAGTTTTACCTTAAACTTCATCAAAAATATTAAAACAATATATATCCTGAAAAGTTAATACCCAATTTTGTTTGCTTGTTTTTTTATTTTACTTTGAATGAAAATTGCTCAGAACTTTGTCATAAAAGGCTCAAAATAACTTGATCCACAGAGTTGATGTGGAACCATGATAAAGATTTTGAAAAACATTTTAAACCACATTAAAGAATTTTATCTCATAATGATTTATATTTAATATTCATAACATAACTTTTAAATATCAGATAAATGAATATACATTCTGCAGAGAAATAATTTAGACTCAGAAATTCTGTGCAATTTTTTTCATCAAATATATCAATAAGATAATATACTGGTATCCTTACGATGTTTTGATACCTGTACTTTAACTTTGTTATTGTGAAGCAAAAGAAGGAAAGACTTCCATACCGACGCGCCAGTAAAAGTAACGAAATGAAGGAAGTCTGTTTACAAAATGGCGTCACATATATACACTTGCGTTGTCCCGAGTGGTGAAAGAAAATTCCATTTATATAAAAATACAACGCACTAGACCAATGTCCAGTGAATATTCATCTATTTGCATTGGATTAGTCATATTGTAGCAGGTAACAAGTTTATCTAGTGCTTTAAATTAATTTCAACGTGGCGCGTCGGTATGGAAGTGATTCCCAAAAGAATACAGCTGTGAGAAACTAATTATGTGGCTCTTTCCATTTTTATAGAGATATGAGATAAAATTAAATCTTTATTTAGATGTAATTCTTTTAGATGCCTGATTTACCCTTGTTGCCTTACTTCTTACCTGCAGCATCTGCAACACAGGCACCAACAACAGCTGCCACTCTACGAGACAAGACAGGGGGCAGGTTCTCTAGCTGAGAAGCAGCCATTGCTCAAATTGTATATCTCAACTTCAACCTGAACGTGGTTTAGTTCATGAATATCTAGTATTCTCAAATAGAAACTAGATCTAGATCTAGACTAGGATTTTGAAGATTCTATAATCTAGAGTCTATCATACTCTATCTCGACTAGCCTACGGGACCGGCTTTGGTGGAGAGAACTGTTAGATCCTTGTCTCCTTGGCTTAGTCGAACATCAGATCAACTTTATAGTCGTTGCTGCTCGGCTGGATCAGACCAAGATAGATCGAGAACCAAGACTGAAGATCAAGCCTGGGTCTGGGCAATACTCAGTCTTACATAATTGGACTGAGATTGTTATTATCAGGTCGATAGAGCTGGAGCTTGTTGTGCTGCAAGCATAGCAGTAGCACTGTAGCTTACTAGTTTGTTTCACTGTGGATTGTTTACGCTATCCTAAATGCTCTGTAGCAGTGGGGTAAACCTTAGCAGTCAGGCTGACAGAACCGCGCCCTGTTATCGAGCGCCCCTTGCCAAAAAATTGGGATTCATGCGCAAGCTTCCGTTTATTAAAATATATATTTGTTTACTTTTGAATCTTAGGCCTAGTTTTCCCTAGATCTAAATGTCTTAGTTTGATAAAGAAGCGCAAGGCTGGGCCTAAGAAATTGCTTGGAAAAAAGCCGCAGAGAGAAAAGTTAACGGAAGATTACAAAACTATTGCGATAGGCCTAACAATGAAGACTTCAATCGCCTAAATCCTAATAAGTATAGTTTTTTTTCACTCTAGAAAAAGTATACATTAGCTACTTTGTTTGTTTTTTTTAGCTATAGCCTAATGTAGGCCTTAGGCCGTTAGTCGTTGGGATTTTCAAGCCCGCTCCGCAGAGAAAGCCTATCGTCATAACCATTTGGGTTCCATTTCTGCGAAGAGGTTGGATGCAATAGATCTCCATCTTTCCCTTTCAATCGCTGCCACATCCATGCCCATGCCAGTCATCTTAACTGCACATCTCCTCCAAAACTTAAAACTTTCGTCGGCGCTCTCGCCTACGCCTATCAATCCGTCTAGATCTATTCTTCCCTCCAATATGAGCCTAAATGTTGCAGTAGATAGGTTTAGACTACCTCAACATTAGTTCTGTGAAACCTCACTAGTAGTTACCAGACCTTATTGATAAGTTGAATTTATTTTCTACAGCCTAAATGCCTTAAAAATTCTTTATGTGATCGTGAAAGACATAAAGGTTTCAAAGACCTTTACTACTAGCCAGGCGTAGCTTACTTTATTTTTTTTATATCGATGTTTTTAATCAATAGGGCTAGGGCCTACTACTTTGTAACTTTATTTCCAAGAGACAGTGAGCTAAGTTGATAATAATCCTCAAGCCGTTCAATTCTGACAAGCTAATTAAGAAAGACAGGGTCGATGTGAGTGGCTTTTTTGTCTTACCTACTTTTGATATTCTTTTTGTACAGATGTTGTATTAGTTGCCGGAGAAAAATGTGAGGTATTTTAAGAAGAATTGTTATTTCGTATTTCTGTGATTGTGTGGACGGGAGAGAAAGAGAAAAATAAACATTTTTGATGCACTGAGCAAGTGATGTCTTTGTAGTTGTTGATAGATTGCTCAAAATATATAAATTTGCAATGAACCAGGAGTTGAGACTAAGAAGTTTTCCCTAGTGTTGTGCATGGAATGGGACAGGGAATCGCTCCATCGTCGGTACAGCTTAGACGGTAGACCAACCGCGAAGGGTAGCTGACCCAGGGTCAAGCCTCTACCTTTTTGGCCTAAGTCAAAATTTGAAACTAACAACCACCCTATTTCTTCCCAGCACCAAGAATGTCTCTCCCTTTATGTCTGTCTGCACGTGCCTCTTTCTGATCTCTCGCATCGTTCAGCGTAACTCATCCTTATTCCATCCTTATAAGTATAATACAGTGAAATCCTGATAATGTCAACACCTCAGGACAAAAAAAAAGATGTGTTGACTCTTTAAGCAAGAGTCGATTTTAACCATTACAAAAATATAAAGAAATACAAAAATGGGACTGGCAAACAGTGTTGACTTTATGCAAAAATTTCCCTTAAAGGTGTTGACTTTAAGTGGATTCCACTGTACTTTTCTACCCGCTCTCAGAGCCATTATCTGCATCTACCTATTTCTATCATGCTAGTTTCATCAGAACCACTTACACAGAACTTGTATTAATGCCATAAATACTAATAACCTTAATGTAACAGCTTAGATTTGTTGAGCTCATAGGTGAAAAGTTAAGATATTCAATAGCCCTCGTTGTCTCAGTAACACAAAATAATGTTAAATGATCTGACTCATTTTGCTTAATGCACTGGTTGTGCACATTTTCCTTGCTTGCTGTTTTGTTGTACCGGTATTGAATGTACATGTATTATAATTATTACGTTGTTCTGTTAGACAGTTAATTTGTTCACAGGGATATAGTCAGAGCATTTAGACTTTTACAGTCTCTATAGTTTATCGTAAGTCCACCTAAAGCTTTTAATTTATGCAAAGAAAAATGAAAAATTAAATATAACTCCCATAACCGAAACAGTTTTTAGTCCAAAAACGCAACATGAGTGTCAACTTTTTCTAAGAAGACTGTGATTAGACTAATATAGTACTTGAGGAGGAGCAAACTGCATTACTTTACATAGTTCGAAAATATTGGGATTTGCGTATGGTGCGGTGTTTCAAAAGTTTGGATCTAATTCTAACAACCACGATAGTATGGGTTTAATGACAAATTCCAATGTGAATTTTCCACTCATGAGAGATTAGTCCTGAACGTCAAATATTAATTGATTGAAAGATTCAATCTGTGTAATTAGCTGTGAATCGTAGTTGGCTTTCAGCAAAAAAATGGACAAAAATAATTGCTGTTTTAATTGTTCTAAATCTTATCCTTTATATACTTTAAATCTTTCAACCAATACTTCTTGCGCAATGATTGCCCCATTTTCTATTCACGTAATTATTAAATGTTTTTTTTCAAATGTCTAGTCTTTTGCGAGATTATTTCTTCTTTGTCTCAAGTTTAATTTTTTTTTAATCTTAAAGGTTCTGAGTTTACTAATTCACTAATAAAATATATAGCTGAGAAGCAAGCATATCTTTTGTAGTACTTTCCTTAGTTTAGACAGGAATCAGCCACTACTGGTAGACCTTCGCATACGTTACCGTATTCATCATCTAGAGTTCAGAACATACGCTGTGATAAAGATTATGAAATCCTGCTGAGGTATGCTGTTACGCTATTATGCAATTCCTGAGCCATAGGTTAAATAAATTGAAAGAGGAAAGGAAAAACAGGGGCGAAGAGGAGAGAGAGAGAGAGAGAGAGAGAGAGAGAGAGAGAGAGAGAGAGAGAGAGAGAGAGACATACACACAAAGTTGCTTCCGAAAGCATCAATAAAAATTAAAGATAAACGTGTTTAGAACTTGCGTTAAGTTTTCATAATACAAACTAGGTATTAGTTGCCCCGGTGGTGTCTATAAGTAGAACAGATCTACCCAAGCTTTTAAACAAAGTTGGAAAGAATCCCCAGTTCAGAAAAAAAGAAGATTAGCAAACCAATGTCCATAATTATGTGACCACCATAAAATAAACCGCACTGAGAAAGCTGACAACGCAATTACAAGCTGCTTGTTCTTTACGATGCAGACGATGTCAAAAGACTGAATATAATTATAATCAGTATAGAAAGCAACGCACATTGTGACGAGGATCATCCACACAGCTACTGTCTGTATCGCTCATTGTAGAGATATCTAGGATACGCAGTGGCTGCAGATAAACACTTTAGAACATAGGAAATAAATTTGAGAAGGTAAGTTTCCATTTAAATGTTTAACAAAACAACACAAATCATTTTCTTAATTGTTGTGTTACGGAAATTTTAATCGATTTTAAATTTTAAGGCAAGTTATGTGCACTCTTGGTCGTTCACACAAGCATAAGTTTTAAATAGTATACGGTTTGCAAATTTGTAAGTTGTAAAGAAATTGAGACTTACAGATTTTTAAAAACTGTATATGTTTTATATAACAAGTATTACTCAACTCCGTGTTGCTTTTTTTGCTTTGGCTCAATTTTATTACATTTTTGTATAAAATGATATTATGTCGAGTGTTACCTTGGCAGCTACTAGATAATTTGGAATGCAGTGCTGTTTAACACTTTTTCGGCGGCAATTAAGAGGCCAAAGTTTTATCACATTCTTTACCAATAAGGCAACACCATCCTTATAATAAGAGCAGCGGTTCGAACAATTTACAAATGTAATTAACATATCGAGGAGACGCTAGGCCTACCTAAATGCCATCTATATAATTCATAAAACCTGTGAAGTAATTTAACGAAAACCACTTAAAGGAGAGTTTTCACTTTCTGATATTGGGCATACTTTTCTAAAAATCTGTGATTTGATAGAATTGGATTAAAAGCATCAATAAAATACAAAAGCAGAAAACAAAATAGGAAAAAGAGACACTGAAAATACGTAGAAAGAGACACGAGGCATGATAGAGAAATGAAAAGAACAAGAGGTTGCATGTGAAAGAGAGATAGACAGAGGTTTATTAGAAAAAATGTGGCTCTAGAAAGATAAAAATAAAAAGAGATACTGCAGAAGGAGAGATAAAGAGAGACCAGAGGAAAGAAGGAAGAGATAAAATTATGAAATCAAGAACGAGAGAACCAGAGACATATGGAGCGAAGAAAATTCAATACGTTTTCTTCTACGGTTGCCGCAGATTTATCTTTTTGATTTGCTTTCCTCAGATAAAAGAACTGCTGGTATTTTCAAACGCCTTAAAAGCTTTATTGTTTTTTTTTCTTTAACAGAGCATCCAATGAGCATTCGGTCACGCCATACGATCACGACTCATCTTCAATATGTGGAGGAACTTTCTGATGTTTATGTCAGGGGCACTGATGAACGTTAAAACTCTTCTCTTTTATTTATGGATGTGTTCAGATATCAGCGGCGGGGTCAAGAGTCATGTGGTCCAAACACCAGTTGGCAAGGTCGTAGGGTCATTGGTTCAGAAAAATGGCCTCGCCTTCATAGCCTACAAATCAATTCCATTTGCAAAGCCACTTATAGGTGACCTTAGATTCAAGCGCCCACAACGGTTACCTCTCATTGGAACCGTATCAAACCAGACTATTAACTCTGGACGCTACAAGAGATCCTGCTGGTCGGCTACCAAAAAAAAGTCCACACAAATATTATGGCGAAGATTGTCTTTACCTAAATGTCTACACACCACAAGGAAACGGTTCCTTTCCTGTCATGGTGTGGATCCATGGAGGAGGATTTGTGGCTGGATCTACGTTCCCAGAGCCGCTAAAGATGGTACACCAGGGAAACGTCATTGTTGTCAGTATAAATTACAGGCTGGGCATCTTCGGCTTTATGACCACCGAGGATAGCGCGTTCCCCAGCAACAACGGTTTGTGGGATCAGTACATGGCCATCAAGTGGGTGTATGAGAACATCGAACACTTCAGTGGAGATCCCAACTCGATCACACTGTTTGGCGAATCTGCTGGCGCTATGAGCGCGGCATTACACGTTATCTCTCCAATTTCTTCCAAATATTTCCATAAGGTGATCCTACAGAGCGGTGCTATGACGTCCATGTTGTCAAGGACACCAAAGATCCCCCTCAACAAATTCGCTGAGTTAGTTGGGTGCAGTACAACATTCGAGTCTCTGAACAATACGTGCCTTCAAAATGTTGATGTTAGCAGTATCCTCACCTACTCCAAACCGGAGTGGTATGTTTCTAACAACGCCCAGAAACAAATTGATTTTGTGTGGCTGCCAGTGGTGGACGGCGAGTTCATCCCCGACGAACCCTTGAACCTACTGAACAATGTGACTTACTTGGAGCAGCAAGGAGCGTTTGAAAAGGATTTCATGATCGGTGTCTTGAATGACGAAGGCGCTCTGCTTACAACCAATTTCTTTAATCGTATACCAGTAACAAACCTCGAGGACTCTAATTTCCTTAGAGACCTTGAAAACTTCATCCTTCCAAGTCGTTACGGTTCAAATGTAGTAATCAGCCCGGCCGCAATAAATGCAATAAATACGTTCTACACTGGGCGTGCCACGCTAATCTCTCCACCAACGGCAACGAGCGTTCTGGATTTCGGCGGTGATGTATACCTTGTTGTTCCAGCAATGGAAGCAGCATTGGCCCTCACACAAACAGCGGCCACGAGAGCAGCTAAAACATTTTTCTACCACTTTGATTTTTGCCCAGCGAAAACCGAGCTGGAGGCGCCATGTTTTGCTCATGGACATGAGATACCATTGCAGTTTCCGAAGAGGAACATAACAGATCCGGTAAAAGCTAAACTCTCTGATATGTTCATTTCTCTTCTGACAAGTTTCGCTAGGTCTTCTGATCCAGGCACCGCTGTTAGTTGCGGATGGCCCCAATTTGAGCCACATGGGAGAAAATATTTGAGAATATCTCCTACCCCAGATGTGCGCAGTCACTTATATCAATATCGAATGCAATTCTGGTTAGAAACAATGCCAAACATTATTACGCCCCCTCCTCCTCTTTCTTCTTCTTCTTTTTCTTCTCCCTCTTCTTCCTATTGTTATTAACTGGGCTATGGCATTTTTTTTGTAAGATCACCCCTGCTTTTTAATCACAACTTACATTAATAACAAGAAAACCTCAGATTTGAAAATTTCCCCAAATATTTATATCTTTATCAAGTACAAGTTTCTGATTTATCGCCCTCAGGGCGAAAATGATCTGTCCCCTAGCCGTGCAACAGAGCTAGAACCCAGGACAAACTATTTGTTTCACCACAGCACCTTATTAATCCAGCTTAAATAACTTGCTGTAAACTCAATGGAACGAACGCAAAACCTCTAACTAGATTTTAACTCTTTATCACCCCATGTTTTTTCTCATACAAATCTTTATGCGGGATAAAAGATGTATCTTTATAGTTTCTAATCTTCCCATTCACCATCTACCAATTTTTGATAGTAAAGATTTGGCGTCTGTTTTTATTTTTCCTCTTGGTCACGAAAGAGAACTTTACACGCTTCTTTGGGTATCTCTGATTTTGTCAGCTCATTGATTTGACAGAGACACAACCACCTTAAAATTTCTTATTCGCCCTCATAATTATTCTCTCCGTCTCCACACTCATGCTGGTTTATTGTAAAATAATTTCGATTACTATACTTACCATTTTACTTTTGCCTTTTAAAACTATGTTCGCAGGATTTCTGCATAGAAAATATTCGGTGTTTGTAGTTTTTATTTGCTATAGTAAAGAAAATTAACGTAAGAAAATGTATAATTACATTATTGTCTATATTCGATTGTACTAGCACGTTGATTTTATTTAGACGCGTTAATGTTAACATGATTTCTACGTTCATGTAATTTTCAGCATTAGAAAAATGTTTGTAAGCTTTAGGTACAAAAGATGTTTAAAAGTTAGTGCGCTTTTAAACTTCGTGTTGATGGGAAAAGAATCTCAAAGAGAGCATGGTCTGTGAGATTTCTAGTTTCATGTACTTTCAAGACAAACGTTTGCTATGATAACTTTCTCTCTACAGCGTTGTTGGAAACACCACAAAACAAACATTGATTGAGAGAAAAATAAAATTCCCTCACTTCAGTACATGATCTTCATATTGAGAAAGGCTCATGGATTATTTGTTTGCCGGTGAGTTCTCAATCAGAATTTTAAATTTATTTACAACATATTCTTGCATTATGTTTACACTTTTTTTTCGGAGAAGCTCTTGTTGGTTGTTATTGTTTTAAAAGATTCTGGGATAAGACTTGACTCTGTCAAAATATTTATTTGTTGAAATAAATTGACCTCAGGTGTTGGCATTCAAATTGTGAGGTTTTACCTATCTTCAAACAATTATGAGTATCTTCCTCAACTTTTAGGATCTAGTGCTAAGTCTGGTCGGCCCGGTGTCAGGATAATGTGACTGGGTGTGGTGTATGCAGCGCTCCGTACATCACAGTGTGGCATCTCGCTTTCAATTGTCTCAAGCGCCGTCTCTAACCTTGTAGTTAAAAAGAGACGTTAAAATTCAAACAACCAGCCTCAACTTTTAAAGTTAAATGCAGTAGTCACAACGGGAACTAACTTTTCCTATCACATGATCCTTGCATGATGTTCCGGTTTTTTGACTGCCGAAATAATGTGTCGTGTCATAGAGCCACTAAGTCCCACCGTGGGTGTGGCTTTATTGCTGTTGTCGGACTGCTCGTTGTGAGAAACACGAAAGAACCAGCAGGAAATACCATAACGGTTTCTTGTTTTTTCTTTGTGGATGGTCTGGACACATTTATTAAATAAAATTTGAATTATTTAAGAAGAAGTTAATAAATCTTATGTAAAATCTTATGTCTCTTACCCAGAGATTTATACTCTCAATATTATCGATCTTGAACTAACATGATCACAAACCGTACATCTTGTTAAAAGTGCGGTAGGCCTGCAGTATTTCTCGTAAGGCAAGCGCGTTGCCATTTCTTTTTCAATCATATAACAGGCTACCAAAAAATAGTAAGACGCGGTAATAATAAATGATGAATGAAGACTGCTTGCTCATAAAAAACAACAAACAAACAACAACAAACAAACAAAAAAGAAAATGTTGGGTGCAATACAAACGGAAAGATAATGCCCATGTGTATGATTTACTAAAAAAGTACATTGATTATTTTAGGCTTTTGGTGCGCCAGCTGAGCACTTAAGACTTTTTGGATTGAAATAAACAATCTCCTTAAAAACCAATAAATGAAAACCCGTTTTGAAAGTTTATTTTAATAGTTTTCATAGGTTAATTTTCTCAAAGGCAAAATATAGTTCGGTACCTAAATACTCGTAAAATATTTCAGCGGCATTTATCGACTGTAGTACCTAGAATAAGAAACTAGAAAGGCAATATTCCAAAAAACCATTGAAGTTATGGAAATGAAGTCACATCTTAATATAAGCCATAAGGGAAAACCGTGCACATCCATAATGGTTTTAGATTCCTGATTGAGAAATTTGGCTTGGCGCGATAACAGATTTAAGCTGAGAACTAACAAAACTAATGAGTAAAAAGCTTTAAAAAGACCAAGCACATCTAGAGCTGTGTCTCACATCTTTATTGCAGAACATATATATTTAGATAAAGACAGTAAAAGATCAAAGGCATAAAGGGCAATTGCATAGTATCAAGTAGCGGTTCTTGCGGAGGAAGTGCTTTTTGTGGTATGCTGAAATGAGGTTAGAAAGAAATGCAGTAACGAAAATAAACAGAAAGGAATGGTGGAGAGATTGAGAGAGAGAAGTGGGAGGGATAGACAAAAAAAGAAAGAGAGAGAGAGAGAGAGGGGGGATGAGAGAGAGAGAGAAAGAGAGAGAGAGAGGGGGGATGAGAGAGAGGCGAGAGCAGACTTATTGCTGACAACAAGTAGAGGAATATTATGGATGGATAGATTGATATTTGATTTTAAAATCTGCAACGATTCATCATCTTCCTTCCCTACGGAAAAGAACCAACCGACAAACAAAACAAAAAATATCAAGAATGTTATATAGTACATTCTCTCATTCATACGACTCTGGAGCAAAACAAAACAACGCTCTCTGTCATTTCATTCAATTGAGACATTTCAAGGTATTTCTGAAGATAAATTGTGGTAAGAATTCATAGCTGTATGAGTTTCGTTTCTGGTATAAGGCAAGAATTTTACTCATGTACATGTAGGCTACGTACAACTTCATAAATGTCTAAAGTCTGCTCAAGTGATAATAAGCTATAAGCAGGTCTGATATGGCTAATTTAATTTATTTAAGAAGTGATACAATAAGCGGTGTATTGATTTTGTTGTTAATAAATCACCACAGACCTTGCTTGTTAACCTTGTGCGTGTACATTCTAAAACATGCAAAGTTATCCAGCACAAATATCTTTCAAATTGTTTAATATCAATTTTGAGAATGAGCACCATCAGTAAGAGATGTGTTTCCCTTGCTCTACTTTCCTTTGCGTCAGCTAAGAAAAAAAATTACAATTATTTAAAATAATCCTCAAGCCCCGTAACGAATTGCGTTTTGAATACAAGTCTTGTAACAGCGTGTAGCCCAAGCTGTTCGTTTATTACTTTAGTATTCCTGTAGTTTAATATTATTTGTACAAAAGTGGGCTCTTTTTGCCATGTTTTTTCTTCCACTAGACTCTTTGCTAAAGAACGTTATTTACGTTTAAATCTTATAATTCATAAAAGTACTGAGAAACGGGAACCATAGGGGAGAGAGAGAGAGAGAGAGAGAGAGAGAGAGAGAGAGAGAGAGAGGGGGGGGAGGGTATGATACCTTCCAGCTTATCAGAAAATAAGTTTCGAATGTGGTCCACAATGATGTCGAAAAGAAACTAAAAACTTGGCTCATTAGAAATTCACAAAAACATGGTGTTTTATGAGTCAGCATCCTGAGTGAAAACATTGATAACTAAATTTCTACCAATCGATTACTTTTTAAATCAAACTCTTTGGCTCCCTGCTGGAACACAAAGCTGCTCTTCTCATTCACACAAAAACACTGAGATACCCAACAATTACAAGTTTTAATGAATTCACAATACAACTCTTCTACCTCGGCGCACAATTTTGCATCTAATAATGAAGAGTGGAATAACATATTTAAAAATGGCGGAAATCTCACAACAGTTAAAAAGTTCAGAAAAAAAGTGGAATTTTATCATGAAGCTTTTGATTCTGACAATTAGCCTCTACCTTTAGCCACTATCCAAAGAGAACTAAGCAAACTAAATGACAAAAAGACCCCGCAAAAACAACAACAAAAGAAAAACACAACCACAAGTAGTCATTGTAACAGCGGTTTATAAGAAAAGTCATCTGTTCGGAACAAAATTACATGTAGTACAAATTGTTTACATTCTAGCGCTGTTACAGCTTCATCTAACGGTTGGTTACTGACGAGCAGTGGGATCCAATCGTTCTATGGTATGCAAATCCGTTCTTGGTCTGCAAACAGTGCCTTTAAAACTAAACAAACCCACACCATACGACACCTGTGCACCATAGCCAGCCAGCAAGACTCAGTTGTTGACGGGCTTCTTAAGTGATAATATACATCACCACTTTTTCATATATCCATGAAAATCCTCCTGGGCATACGCAAAATGATAAGCAGTTGTAGAAAAATATATTTCCACCTAATTGACTTTTTACTAACACTGTCTATTGATTCATTTTGTATAAATTTTTTTCAAACATTATCTAAGTGCAATAAGCGTCTCCATACATAATACAAGGCACCGTCCTGAGCCAAAATTGCATTCTATAGTGATACAAGAAACTACGAACATCAGAATTTGGCGAAAGTCTCAAATATTGTCTCCTGTTGGGCTCAAACTCGGGCCATCCACAGTCTAAAGTAGCTCCTGGATCAGAACTTTTAGCGAAGCGACTCAATACAGAAATAACCAGGTCAGAAAGCTTTGCTTCTACCGGATCAGTAATATTTCTGCGAGGAAAAACCAAAGCCAGAATATCTCCATGTCGAAAGCACGGTGCTTGGGATTCAGCATGAGGTGGACAATAGTCTACTTGAAATAGAAATGTTTTTGATTTCTTGGTTATCTGTGGATTCGATAGTGCCAGCGCTGCTTCTACAGCCGGCACGCCAAACACAAGATCGCTACAGAGATCAAGAGCACTTTTCGCTGTCGGGTTTAAAGGGAGGTTTGCCTTGCCAGTATAGAAAGTATTTATCGCATCAATTAAAGTTGCCTTTGTGGGTTTTTCTTTGCCAAAGCGATTTTGGAGTAAATAAGTTTGGAGATCTGTGAAAAACGTGGAGTTAGACAGGGTGTCCAGTGGTATAGGATAGAAAAAATTGGTTGTCAGCAAAGCGCCTTCATCGTTAAGCACACCGATCAAGTAGTCTTTTTGAAAGGCGCCATGTTGATCCAAGAAAGTGGCATCGTTGATCAGATCCAACGGTTCGCCGGGAATAAACTCACCGTCAATAACAGGCATCCACACGAAGTCCAGCTGCCTTTGTGCTCTGCTGTGTACGTACCATTCTGGCTTGGAGTATTTCAGTATATTGTCAACACCAATATTCTGAAGACAAGAATTGTTTATAGCACTGGAAGGCGTGGTGCATTCTACTAATTCAGCAAATTCCCGAACAGATTCCCTGGCACTTCTTGATACTATAGACGTCATAGCACCGCTCTGTAGGATCACCTTATGGAAATATTTGGAA
>BMAT01006342.1:347663-360754 GCA_019649035.1 Elysia marginata
GATAGAGAGAGAAAGAAAGAGAGAGAGGGAGAGGGAGAGAGAAAGACAGACAAACAGACAGACAGAAAGAGAGACATAGACAGAGACATAGAGAGAAAGAAAGAGAGAGATAGATAGACCGAGACATATAGAGAAAGAAAGAGAGAGAGAGAAAGAAATGGAGAGAGAGAGAGAGGGAGAGAGAGAAAGAGAGAGAGAGAGAGAGAGAGAGAGTGGGTGAGAGGGATGAAAGGTGATAAAAAAGCAGACTTACAAATTATCACTCCTCGAAACAAGAAAAAAGAACAATACAATGTAAATTTATACATCGAAACGCTTTCGTGTTTAACGGTGGGGTAGGCTGTAAGTCTGGTTTTTAATTACTTTTAATTTAGATTTTACAGATTTGCATGCTTCCTCTGCGGATCCCTTTTCACTTTATATGTACACTCCAAGTGTTGTGACTTCTACCTTAGTATTGAGAGAGAGAGAGAGAGAGAGAGAGAGAGAGAGAGAGAGAGAGAGAGAGAGAGACAGGCAGACAGACAGACAGAGACAGAGAAAGAGAGACAGACAGACACATCACACAGACAAACAGACAGACAATCAGACTGAGACAGAGACAGAGATAGATGGAGGCATTCGCTCAAATCGAAAACCTGAATACAAAGATGCACGTCAGTTTGAAGCTGTTACATGTATTGGAGTAAAAAATGAAATATCATTCCCTCATGGGAGTTACCTTGGGTAATGATTGAAGCTTGAAAGCTAATGTGTTTGGATTGATTCGCCAATGTGTTGTCTCCCGTTGCCCTGCTTAAGATGGTCAGAACTTCTTTGGACTATATTTTCGGAAAATATCTCAATGCGCGCTCGCGATTTAACTGTCGACAGATGACTTGGACGATGAACTAATCATCGGCATAGTTCACTTTCCAAATCTAGTCTACAGGAAGAGGGCTTTTTTAGTGTGGTGGAAAAGGTATTATAAAAAGTGGCCTGTCATTCCCTCACATTCTGAGCGCTCTAAGATTAAATCTCCTTCGCCTCCAACTCTAAAAGAGTCATGCCTGGTCGAAACAAAGTTTCCTGACGTAAAACCTATAGAGAGAACTATGATGTGCGATATGGGCTTAATGATTATCTTAACTGTAATTTTTCAATGTAACCTTTTCAACATTACAATAGATGAGGACAGGATAGGTCTATTTACTTTGTTGTTTGTCTGATATAGACTTTATCTGCATAACATCTGAATAATTTTATTCCAACTGCTCTGTGGTGATTTTAAAAGAATAAGATGTTCTTCTACAATAAGATAACTGTGAAGATCATGCATAAAACAACAGTTCTCTTTAAGACCTTTGAATATTTCGACAAATACGTAATGTTTTACAGATTAGCAAAACACATTCCTACGTAGATTCCCAAACTGTTAAAGATGTCACGGACAGGTGTTTTATAACTGTATATTTCAATTATAATTCCCCCTCTGTTATGTTATGAGGTGTGAACATTAGTCCGCTTACTTGTAGGCTGTCACTAATCCCTTCCACTGACATTATTTTGTTTATAGACTGTATTCCTGGTTCCGGCCTCTGTGTGTGATGCCACCCTGTGAACCAGGGGACCAGGGACTGTAAACGTTACTGGTAGGAAGAGAACTGTGGAGTAAACAACAGCCGCTAGCCCACACCGCTCTTCCTGGGTGGCTAAATACTGTTAGTGCATGGTACCTCGCGTACATCAACACTTACTTACGACATAGTACCTTGTGTATATCAACACTTACTTACTAAATAAAACTACAATGTAAACCTTCCGGTAGTTTAGTACTGAAAGTAGACTCGTTTGCTTGAGAAAGGGAATTTCTGAGAGTAATCAAGGACATAATTTTAACCTTAGGCTGATTTGAACTAGACAAAGTTGACACTGTCTAAGTGGAGGTTTGTCTAATTGCCTCAGACTGTGAATTTACACAATTCTCGTGGGAAACTTAATAGTTTGTATATTAATTCTTCATGGATAAGTTGAATTTTATTACTTTTGAATAATTCTCCGTTGCAGGGTATCCATCCACCCACCCATCCATCAATCCATTTATCGATCCATCTTTCTCTCTGTCTATTGGATTATCTATATCCATCTGGTTATACCCTTGTCCATTCAGTAGCGATTATGCTTTTTGATTTTGTTGTTCCTAAACTTGTTATAGTTTTGATTATTTCTCCTTATTTTTTTCCCCACATCATGTTTAATAATGGAGACGCTATAGCTTGTGTGTGACAATTCTCCTTGCTTCTCCACGACCCGCAGTATGCACAAAAATATCGAATATTAATTGGTGCAATATGAAAACGAAAATTGTTTAAATTACATCCGTTTAGGAAAAGGACGGGCCTGCATAAAATTGATGCAACTGATTCCGAAATAAGACCACTCGATATAAGGCGTTAATATTCAAGTACTAATTACCATCATAGAAGCGGAAATCGCAGAAACAGCTAAGCCTTGATTGATATATCAAACAAACAATTATTGATGATAAGATTTAAGAATAATTTGACGGCAAGAGAGGTGGAATGGAAATAGCTCAACGAAACAGAAACGAGAATACAACTCTTCAGTTAGTCTAGCGTTAAGCCGAGCGAAATAAATGGTTTTTTTTTCACTTGCAATCCGACGCGGGCTAACTACGGGTTCCGCTGGCGCTAAACAAAAGAAGTTCCAACCAGTAAAAGACAAGTTGAGAAAGGAAGCACTTCAAACATTGCACAATCGCAAAGCGCTTTTCTTCCACCTTGTTCTCCCGAAGACTGCCTCAGTGTTTTGATTAATGACAAACACGTGATAAAAACGGCGCTACGCGACAATTTACGGGGTCTGTGCTTGTGTCTGAGTTCTGTGTCTGTGACGGTGGGTGTCTCCCTCTACAGCTCTTGCTCCGCTCCGCACCAGTGAGCACTGTTTAGCACAACCTCTTAATGAGCAAAACTGGGGGGCGCACGGTGTGCAATTGTCATGTTGTAAGAAGACATGGAGTCCCATGAGTCAAGAGAGAGAGAGAGAGAGAGATCGCTACGTGAGCGTGGAAATCTCAACAACTCTTGACTTTCGCTCTTGGGTTGCAAAATTCAAGAGATCCAGAGTCTAGATCAAGTGGGGGAAGAAAAAGAACTCATAGAATCAATGTTTTTATTTGATTGTTTGGGTGATTTTTTAAAGTTTGTGTGTGGGTTACAAAATATATTTATAAATCAGTAATGGGGGAGGGGGGGGGGGGCAGAAAAAGGCTAAATTCACACATTAACGATTTTCATAAAAATTTCTTCATTTAAGACTGAAAACCACATCATTACAAGTAATCGAAAGAAATGAAAAAGACAAAAAGCAATGACATCAAAACCCAGAGTCTTTATTATTTAAAAGAAAATAAGTAAAGAGTATTCTTTTTTATTCAAGGTCCAGCCATGTTTATTTTCATAACATAAAACTTTTAGTGGAAACAAAACCAAAAAATAATCTTGTTGATGAAAGCAAGATAAGGGTTGGGAAAGCTACAGTCAGACTTCTTTTTTATTTCATTTAGACCGATCCTATATTTGACATCATTTATTTTCCTTTCATGTGTTGTTTTTTTATTATTCTTTATCTGAAAATTTCCTAGTGTGTATACGTGTGTTTATGCGTTCGTGTGAAGAAGGCGCTTTCGATGAAACCAGAATAGCTTTTGTAACATTTCCAGTGCGTTTTTCACTATTGTGTGAATATCTGTAGCCAATTATAGCACAGCTTATAGCTTGGAATGTAGGTACATGTCTCTAAAATTGCAATATGTCTCTTTAAGGTACAGATTGTTTAGATCTTCTAGAAAAATGGTAAGTTAAAATAAAAAGTTTACAGGTTTTTATTACTACTAAGATTTAAAGCTAAAGCTATTAATTTACTACTGAAGAAAGATTTCAAATGGCAATGCTAGTACATGTAATTGCAATCAACATGACATAGACCTCGTCAGAAAAGATTGTACTTGAAACTGGTAAATAGGCCTAAAACCAGGCAAGCAAAAGAAGGAGAAGAGGTGGCGAAGCTGGTTTTTTTTTAGTTTTTGTTTGTTAAATTGATCTTCTATAAGTTTGGAAAGAAGAACAGTTTAAAAACTAAACAAGTTCATTTTTATCACACCTGGCGATTTATTTGCTAACATCCAATGAATAGAAAAAACCGGGAATAAATCACAGTCTGTTGATCAAAAGCTTCGAGAATGGCCTATTTATTCTTTTTAAGGTTAAGATTATTTTTTTTTATCTTTTGTGAATGTTCAGAATTAAAGTTATTGTTGGTTTTAATTAAAATATTACATGTTGCATTGAAATTTTGCTACCATTTTAATAGAATTCTTTACACTCAATTTGGGATTTTCTTTCATATCATAGTGTGTCTTTGGTGCACTTTTAAAAAAAATTAATGATGGAGACCACGAGCTAGGGGTGATAGGGTGAGTAAAAAGCAAATTCCAAACATGAAAAAGTTTTTCTCTGTTTATGGCCGCGTCTTCGCTCTGCCTCTTTAGAAAAAAAATTATGGGAAAAAGAAGATCACAATCATCTAAAAATCTCGATTGCGTTATATTGACGAAAATAAAAAAAAAAAAAAAAAAAAGAACATTACAGAAAAGAGTCCTAAGAATCTGTGAAGTTTACTTTTCTAGATAGTCCAAGGAAGCTGTACAGAACTCAATTTCGAGACAAAAATTGGAATAAATCAATACAAAAGAGAGAGAAACACAGAACAATGGTTTCAAGCTCAAGTTTGAAAGTAAAAAGCATCTGAACAAACACTAGTTCAAAAGAGCAGAAGAATATGACCGGAAACAAAGCCTTAACTGAAGAATAAAAACATTTTGAAAGAACCGTGTTTAAAGAACTCACTATCGGGCCATAAAACTTTAGATAACCAGACACATACAAGAGCTGAAAGAAAAGCACTTAAGGTGCTCTAAGGAAAGCAATCAAGGCAGAAAGGAGACGTGAAAGAAGTTTGGGTGACATGCATGTCCCTGAAAGCAACACACACGACGCGAGACCCGAGCGCGTCCAGGACCTACCGCGGGGGTGACTCGCGTAGATTCAATAAAGCTGTCTGCCAGGAAGGGAGACGGTCTACGAACAGATACTGCCCCAGGGCCATCCATCGGAAAACACCGGAACGACAAGAACGTCCTGGAGCATCTTGCTGCATTCACCGGCGTACATGTCCTCTCTATGTACAACGTGGATCGCCTTACTCCTCGCTTGTCTTTTCTTTTCTGGCTTGATGGAAATAAATTAGTTTGAAGACACCCGCTGATGGGCTCAAAGCTTGATACTGCAATGTTCTCATTGTACTGGGGATGTGGCTTGCCTCAAGGCCTGTACCTTCTTGGGGAGAGAGAGTATGCATGTCTTTTCTGTTGAACTAGCTTTGTAATGCCACTGCTCTTGCTCTCTCTCTCTCTCTCTCTGTCTCTCTCTCTCACTCTCTCCCCTTTCTATTCCAAGCTACATTTATTTCTTGCACTTTTGAATCAGTTTGGACATTCAACTTGGTCGTGGAACAAAACTGAAGCAGGAAAAAATACTACATTTTTGTGAAGGTCTTGATTGAATAAAAGCGCTTTTATCTATTGATAAACTACAAATCTCTGACGAATGGGCACACAAAATAAAAATGAGATTTTGGTCTAAAGAGGGTGTAAACATGAATTTAAAACTATGAATTAGAGATCTGCACAGTTATGGATCAAACATAGATTTCTTGACAGACAAAAGATAGACAAGAAAATGCATTGAAGGGTAGATAGAAGAAATATAATAAAATATATACATATATAAAAGTAATTGTGCATTAACACAATAATAAAGTGCTCAACAGTTTTGGAGCATGTTATTAATTATGATATACCTTCCCATGTCAAGAGCCTAGACACAGTGTTTCTTGGATGACATAGATATAGATAGATAGATAGATAGATAAATAGATAGATAGATAGATAGATAGATAGATAGATAGATAGATAAACAAAATAGCCTAGTCCTACCTTGTTTTGCTCGCACACAATGTTTCATGCCGTCTCCTCAATAGGCACCTCTTCAGGTGACTTTTTACTCTTTGTTCCCTCGTCTGGCTCGTCTAGGTCTTCGCTGCATCGGTTCAAATTTTCCCTTAATTCGCAAATACTTTCTCGTATTCATGCACGTTGACAGGATTTCCCCTTTTTTGTTTAAAGTAGGCTTCTTTTATAATATGAAGTATTTCTCTGATAAACACAATTTGCATCTTTTCGCTCTTTTTAATATGCTTTTGATTTTTCCATGATTTCCCATGACATTATGAAGTCTTCTTTTCTTTCTTTCAGGTCTCATGTGCTTATTGAGAGTTGTGTCGGACTTTCTGTGAGGTAGCCTAAAGACATTTTATGTTGAGTATATATCTAGTTTGGAATGAGTTCTCAGTTAAGCCTATGTAAGTGTAAACTGTGTTGGTATTTGTTTGTATAACGGTTGCCTGGTATAAAGGCTTTTTTCACGGGATTTTTCTTGGACGAGGCATGATGTTCCTGTTCAATAAAAAAATATTTTTGTCAAGTAAATGTATTACAGCGTGTCTTTGTAAATTTTGTTTATTCTGTTTACAATAGTCTTTCCATACTTGAAATGAATACCAACTATTGCGTGTAAAGCCTAGTATGCTGAATCTCTTTCTCTCTCTCTCTTTCTCTCGCTCTCACGATGTCTCTTCCTCTCTCTGCCTGCCTCTCTCTCTGTCTGGCTCTCTGTCTCTGCCTATTTTCTCTGCACATTTATCTTTTTGGATGTTTTTCTCTCTCTTACTCTCTCTGTGTCTTTGTCTGAATATTTGCTTCTTTCTCTCACTCACTCTCTCTCTCTCTCTCTCTCTCTCTCTTTCTCTCTCTCTCAAGAAATTGAAACACTTAGTGTTATTTGTTACAAAATTCTATAAACTTTTTTTTTTCAGTGTGCAAAAAGCACATCTCAATGTGTGCTACATTAAGTTCACAGTTTTTCTTCGTTATACAAGTAAAAAGCATGAAAAAATTCAAAATATTCCGAACTCACCCAACCAAAGGTGATTTCCGATGCTACAAAATCCATGGAGCATCAAGATGAAAAAAGCAAACAAAGGTTTGGAAAGCANGGGGGGGGGGGTGTTGGCATTATCAAAATATTCACCTAACAATTTCGCGAAAAATTATGTTTAACAGGAAAGTTATAAATCTTATAAAATGACTTCCGTATCATAAGGTAAAACAAGAGCATCGTATAATTCTTAATTCCTCTTGAAAAAATACCCTTCAATCACAGGGTTATAGCCGTTTTCAATTCGTTCATGTTTGGAACCGTCTTTCCTTATCAGTCCAACAGTCCGAATCATTATCTAGATTTAAATCAGTTCTGAAGACATACTTAATTAAGACTGAACCATCATAAGAAATTTATTAGGAACCCTAAATTTACAATTTTTCTTGTCCATGTTTTCTTGTATTTGATATATCTATCTTTGTTTTTTTAAATTGATTTTTTTTGTCAATTTCTAATAGTCAACGTTATCCATGTTTTTGAAAACTTGTATGAAAGAAACTGTGTAGCTTTTTATTTGTCAAGCGCTTTGAGACTTTAAATTATTGTAAAAAGCGCTATATAAATTTAGATATTATTATTATTATTATTATTATTATTATTATTATTATTATTATTATTATTATCTCATTACATGGGAAGTTAGTCAATAACTTGAGCTTCTAATAGAAAAAGTTTTATACAACAATTCTCTCAACAGCGTGGTTTCAACGGCTACCGGTTCCCCAACTGCAGAATGAAGCTGCTTTGGATGTTATGCTCATCACAATAATCCCGGCTCTGTGGCCTTGCGGTAAAGACACTCGCTCAGAGATCGGGAGGTACGGGTTCGATCCCCGGCCGAGTCAAACCAAGGACTATAAAATTGGTATTAGTAGCTGATCCGCCTGGTGTCTGGCATTATGGATTTAGTGCTAAGTCTGGTCGACCCGGTGTCAGGATAATGTGACTGAGTGTGGTGTATGCAGCGCTCCGTACATTACTGTGTTGCAGCGCGCTTTCAATTGTCCCAAGCGCCGTCTCTGATCTAACCTCGAAGTTGAAAAGAGAAGTTAAATTTCAAACAACCAACCTGCAGAAAAAAGCTGCTTTGTACGAGATGTACGCCAAATGGATGTTACGCCCGTCACAACACCAGCTGCAGTTAAAACTTTAGTTATCATAATCATCTCTCATTTTTTTTATTGATTGAGACTAAAAGTCAATGATGAAACTTTTTGCTGGCTGTATGATGTGCGTTATGCTGTTAAACTCAACAATCAGATAAATGTAATTAGTGTAATAGCCCATTCATTATCTCGACGAGAACGTTTACACCAAGCATCTTGGAGCTGATTTCCATTTAGATATAATAATTGGTCTGATGATCTATCAAAAGACGGACCACCTTATACTCACAGGTGACTTCTGTCAAAAAACTTGCCCTTGGGTGAATTGTCCAAATCGTATTTTGTGAATTATAATAAACAACAGTACTACACAATAAAGTGGGCGGGGCGAAGCTGTGACTCTGTGTGAATGTATCTCCATCAAGATAGGCTACGTATCCCGCGGGCATGATTTTGCTCACAAAAGTTGCTCTATGTTCATGCCTCGCCATGAAGCCTCTCAAGACAGCAATGATACAAGCTTTATATGACGAAGTGAAGCGGCCGCCTATGTAATGAGCTGAATTCATTTACTCAGAAATAGGAACCATCCTATAAGTATTGGAGGACTGGTGGAAGAGGAATATAATTAGAGATCCTGGGCATCTATTTTAATATAAATTTGAAATTTTAACTGCTGAAAGAAGCAGGTGTGTGTAAAATGTGACAATGAATAAGTAAGCACAAAGTGAAAGATTTTACTTTGTATCACGAGCTCAAGTCTATTACAGTACTTCAAAGTTTACTAAGCAGGAGATAATTAAAACGTGTTATATGACGGGTAGATGCGTGGCGCAGACATCAGTAGCATTTGAACACGTGACTCTAGAATAATAGTCTCGGCATCAACCACTTCGCCACTAAAAATAAAAACAACCCAAATTTTTGTACCGTTTTGTTATTGCACGCTCAGTTAAGGAGCTTTACAGCAAATCTCTGTTTAAACATGAAAATCAAATTTTGTTGTTCGCTTTATGACTTTAAACTCTTGTATTTCTTATCCAGAGAAGCTACCAGGAGTAGTGGAACTGAGTCTGTTTATTCATGGCATAGCCAAAAAACTCACTGTTAGGTAATGCCTCTATACACCGCACAATATCTACAACTAGTTGCAATTTTACGTGTCTTTCTATTTAGATCAAACTAATTGATAGTTACAAACTGCACAACAAGACATCATTAATTATGTTCTTATTATAAAAAAGGCCATATTGTTTTATAAGCCAGTCAAATTTTTTAAAGTAAAGTATCTATTTTAGCTCTAAAAATGTTAAGAGCTAAAAGATATACCTTACTTTAAAAAATTTGACTTGCTACTTGCTTATCCACACAGCTCTACTGCGACTCCTGTTCAATTTACATATATAGTTTTATACACGAAGAGAAAGGTACAAAAAGTCTCACGAGATGTGATGATTCTATATCAAGAGACCTACCCTTTGAGCGGTTTAAACATAATCTCTAGAACTAACCAAAATGTTACGATAAAAACAGGACAACTCCTTTTGGATATCTGATACGCAATTCTTTACGATAACACCCCCCCCACACACACACAGACACACAATAAATAACGAAATGATTTGTGATGCAAGTGAATAAAACAAAAAGTTCATTTATGCTCACGAAAGCTTTCTGGGTACAGATTTAAAGGGAAGTATTTTTTAAAAACTTCATTCCATTAAGCAGCCGCAATAACAGATATGATTAGATTACAGCGTCAATTACTAGGAAATGTATCAAAACCTTCAATTAAAACTGTTATAAACATCCTTACCCTGGGGAATCGTAGCCAGCTCGCTCTTGTCACTGGTTATGCCTACTTTGTACACCACAGGAACAGACAGACACCAAGTCAGCATTGCCTGCCTAGGCCTGACACAACTCACCGAGCCCCACACGTGCACTGGTAGCCGAGCTGCGACACACGTGACCCGTCACTTAGCGCACACGTCCACCCACAAGCCAGTACCCCCCTCGGTACTCTAATGAGCGAGCTATTAGCCAGTGCAGCGGCCTCGGCTCTCAACAGCTCTGAACCCGCCGCTTGCACATCTACAAATTAATGTTCAATTAGTTGGCCAAACTTGGGCACCGAGCCTCTAGAACAACCCGCTAATTGTCAGGTCCTATTTCTCCGGAGGAGGCACCTTGTCACTTCCTGTGTCCCAGGGGCGAGGACAAATCGCTCACCAGTTTGGCCGGGCAAGACCAGACTTGTGGCCCCCAAACCCTTCTCCTGGCTTGTTGACTTGTGAGTGAGTGCTTGTTTAATCCCATACATGACTCGAATGTGAGCAAGCATTTTTCAAGATGTACTTTCCTACCCTCTCTGAATGCCTTACCCCCCTCCTCCTTCCTCACACACTTCTGTCCCCGGCGGTGTTTGCTAGTGATTTGACCCGCTCCACTGTCTTTCCAAGTCCCCTGTACCTGCGCCCTCGACGCTCGCTTTCACTGACAACAGAGAGGTCGGAGAGAACAGGCGATGACGACAAGAGGTCATTAAAATCAACTTCACGCTGTTATTTTTTAAAGTCGAGAGTGGCAGAGAAGGGCGGATGACACCGACAGAGCTGGGCAAATCTGTCGCGCTAGTTGACACCAACAACGAACAGAGCTAACATAACTGCCGACAACAGCGCATACATCGCTGACAAATACTTTTTTTTTTAATTTTTGCATTGCTTGTTTGCATTAAAAAGTTTGAATTTTTTTTTGGTTTCATAGGTATTTCAATTTTGCCTTAAGTCGTTGTAATGTTCAAAATTTAGATGGTACTGCCATGTTTTTTTTCTCTGGTTGTAAATAGGGGGTGGGGTGAGAGACGAAGTGCTATAATAAAGCGCTAGATGAGAGTAGAGAAACTCTATGTATTTTTACATCTTCCTCCTTAAAAATCATCGTTAAGCTCAAATAGTGTTGAAAACGTTCATAAAATCTATAATGGACTTAATGCAAAATTAGGTGAATGTTATCACCAAGTAAAAACTCTCTGCACGAGTAATACAAAGTATCAACCTCAGTCGCAGAGAACGAATCGAAGTTTTCGTCACATCAAATTTTGTCAAGGAAACTTACTTTTAATGCTATACAAACCCGTTTAAAGATACACAAATATTATTTTCTGTTGAAGAACATGTTGAATTTGAAAACAAGCTGCTATGCCAGGTTTGAATAACTCTCTTTTGAAGAAGCTAATAAACGGCATAACTAGATTAGGTCTTATATGGTCTTTTAACTTAAAGCAATTACCCCATGATTAAATGATCTTTTCAATTATAATTTGCGGCTCATATATGAGCACCCTTTCCACCAGGTGACGCGACGTGCTGCAGTGAAGGTACCAGTTTAAACGTAGTTCAACATTTCGGTGTGATAGATACGAAGATTTCGCAAGAGACATGTGATGTTGATCATGTTAGCCCATTTCTTATTTGTTTGTTTGTTTGTTTTTTGTGTGCTTAGATCTATTAGTTGGCATATTACAGGGCCTTTTTTTTCCTTCTTGGTGAAAAAATCTATACATCTCTTTATCGATATATCTATGTATGTATCTATCTAATTATCTATCTATCTCTGTATCTCTCTATCTATCTATCTATCTCTCTATCTATCTATCTCTCTATCTATCTATCTCTCTATCTATCTATCTCTCTATCTATCTATCTATCTATCTATCTGACTATCTATCTATCTAGATTCTAGGTTTTTCATGTCATGAAATACAGAGCTTGACTTGTATAAGGAGCTTTTGTGTACATTGTAGCCTAGTCCTACCTTTTTATGCGACACCATGTTTCATCGCTGACAAATACTTTTAAAAAATGTTTGCATTGCTTGTTTGCATTAAAAATTTCTAGTTTATTAATTTCATGGGTACTGCAATTTTGCCTTAAGTCTTTGTAATGTCCAAAATTTAGATGGTACTGCCATGTTTCTTTTTCTGGTTGTTAATAGGGGGTGGGGTGAGAGACGAAGTGCTATAATAAAGCGCTAGATGAGAGCAGAACAATTCTATGTATTTTTTACATCTCTCTCTTTAAAAATGATCGTTAAGCTCAGTCAAATAGTTTTGAAAACGGTCATAAAATTTATAATGCACTTAATGCAAAAAAGGGTAAATGTTATCACTAACGTAAAAACCACACTGCGCCATTAATACAAAGTATCAGCCTCAATCGCAAAGGATGCAACGAAGTTTTCGTCACATCAAATTGTTTCAAGAGATTTTACTTTTAATGCCGTTTAAAGAAACACAAACATTATTTTTTGGCGAAGAACGTGTTGAATTTCAAGACAAGCTGCTATGCCAGGTTTGAATAACTTTTTTGAAGAAGCTAATAAACCGCATAACTAGTTTTAGTTTTATAAGGTCTTCAAACTTAAAGCAGTTACCCAGTGATTAAAAGATCTTTTGAATTAAAATTTGCTGCTAATATGAGCAAGCTTTCCACCAGGTGACGCGACGTGCTGCACTGAAGGTACCAGTTTAAACGTAGGTCAACATTTCGTGGTGATAGTAAACACGATGTGATGTTGATTTTGTGAGCCCATTTTTTTGTTTGTTTGTTTTTGGGTGCTTAGGCCTGTTAATTTTACAGACTCTTACACTCGACGGAGACATCTACTTAAACCTGTGAGATTTTTACTGATAGAATGATATAGGATTACCTTTTTATGGTATTATGTTAGAAGGAAAACAAATACATTTACAATATCATTGGTCATTCAGGTGTTTAGAAATATGAATACAAGTAGAAGGCGTGGTTTTAGAAATATGAATAATAATAATAATAATAATAATAATAATAATAATAATAAT
>BMAT01006342.1:399809-418724 GCA_019649035.1 Elysia marginata
TAGATAGATAGATAGATAGATAGATGTAGCGAGCGAGAGAGACAGAGAGACAGACAGAGAGACATAGACAGACAGATAGAGAGACAGAGACAGACAGAGAGATAAAGGCATAATACGACAAGAGGAAAAAAGAGAGAGAGAGATAAAGGCATAATATGACAAGAGAGAGAGAGAGAGAGAGAGAGAGAGAGAGAGAGAGAGAGAGATAAAGGCATAATACGACAAAAGACAGAGAGAAAGATGAAGGCATAATACGACAAAAGAGAGAGAACGAGAGAGAGACAGAGAGAGAGAGAAGGAGAGTGATAGGACGGAGAGAGAGAAAGAGAGAATGAAAGAAAAGTGAACAGAGACCTATGGAATTCCGTGGAGATAATAATCTCCAACTAAACTGCTTTGACTTCATGGTACAATCTTGAAAAAAAAATCCTTCAATACTAGATCCAAGCAGCATCTTCGATGACTGCTCTCAGTTGCTTTTTTGTGTTTAGTTTTTTGTGTCTTGAAATGTAATAATGCGCAACTTTTTAAATTAAAATCAAAATTTTATTAAAGGAAACTATAAAAAACTAATGCCGAAGACGCCATGAAATGTTTGTCGACCAACAGCTCTTCCTTCCATCCTAAACAGCGACTAATGCACTCAGCATGAGATCCCTTTAACCACCAAGATAAAGACAATGGTCCATTTGAGAAGAGCTCGATTGTTGCCTCAACTCACTGCCGACCTGGGCAAGTCCAAGGCATCGATTTTGCCTCGTGTCTCGCCACAGGGCCAGCGGGAGCTTCCCCCCTCAGCTCAGGTAGTGCAGCTTTCAAAGAAGAAAGGAGGGAGGGAGGAACGCCCAGGAGAGGTAATGCGAGATTTGCTTTGGTGCAAGCTAAACTCGTGCGCATCGCTGAGCACCACCAAAAACCAGGCTTGACAGTCAAATGAGGGGAACCTCTCGAAAAGCCCCATGTGAGAGAAAAAAAAGAAGAAACTAGGAATCTGTCGGTATCTTGGACAAACTTGAGGCCCTCAGGTGAAAATATAAAGACGAATAAAAAAGATAAAGATGTTGAGGAAAGAATTTCTGAGATGCAGCCCACGGAGATTCAAATGACTTCACTGTGTAGGATGAAGAAAGCGTGTTAATTATCGGTTTAGATGAGACATTGTCTTGTTTTCGCATTGATGCTTTAGATGTTACCTGAAACATGGTGAAAACTTGATCATCTGCCAACCAAGAAAAACAAAGTTTTGCACGCGTTTGGCTTGCATGGAGCCCCTCTTTATCAGTATACCTTGAAATCATCTTTGTTTCAATATGCAGTGCGAATTTTGCTCGATATAACAGATTACTTAACTTTAAGGTGAGAGTAAATGATTGAAAACAAGTAAGCCAATGCTTAATGGTAAGATATTGTTTTTTTTTGTCAGATCAGACGGAAAAAATCAATTTATTTGTCTGTAAAAAGCGTATTGTTTTGTATTGGAGATGGATGAAATTCTTTTCTCAATTATCATAGTATCAAGGTTGTAAAATTAGTTGGCGATTGGTTACTCACCAATTTATAGCGTTATGACAAAATGCAACCTTTCAATCATGTCTAAACTTAATGCTACAGGGGTAGAAATATAATGGGCTTCTGATCTGAACTGCAATAATTGCATTGCAAGGTTATTTACGGAAGAATAGTGAAACATCTTTTATAGGAGGCTCTTGAAATATGAATACACAGGGTCTGCAGATAGTGAATATAGTGAATCACAGCTGGCTGCGTTCTTGATAAAGATATCAGACTAAAGGTTTCATCTTTTACAATCTGATTACTTTTAAAACTTTCCTTCTTTAATCTATGACAAATAATTTTTACTATGCCATTATTAGGATATGCTGCATAAGTGAGTAGGTCACTATAATCTTGACGCAGAGCGGGCAATTCCTATAGGACCAGAATGATTTGTTGCCTTTCGGCAATATTCCAGATCTAATTTAACGATAGCCATTATAATGCGATAGAAACAATGAGAGGACTTATAGCATTTTATTATTTTCCCAAAGTATCTAAGCTTCACGATAAGATACAGAAAAGCACGCAACCGTTGTTATCATATCCATGAAAAAATGTCGTAACACCAATAATAGGAGTTTAAAGTTCTCTCACCAGTACTATACACTTGAAATATTCACGACAGTAAGACAGAGAATACAAAACAACCGACATCAAAAGAGAATTTTCCCTAGGCTGCAAAAGTCATTTGATATAATTTATAAATAGGTCATACAAAAACAAACAATTATTACAGTGATCCGATGTTTTTTTTATTAGCGTCCTCCCTTTACCTCTGTACTTAAATCTTAACAGATTATTTTTTAAAAACGTTGATGCTTGCTGTTTGAATATCTTGAACAACTACAGTAACATAATATTATGTCTCAAAGAGAGTGCCTTTGGTTGCTATTGTTATGCCCACTCTCTTTTTGCCATCTCACCCCACAAGCTTACGAGGCTGATGTAGCACGCGGAATTTAGCACTGCCTGAAATTTAACTTGTCTGCAATAAAAGTCCTGTGCATGCATGACAAACTCACAGAAATTGTTCCGACAATAGAAAACGCGTGGATTAGAGGCCGTCGGTGGACCAAATTATCCAAATGTTGCGATAACTTGTCCCTGGTCAACCATGCTGCCTAGGACAATTCCTATGTTGTTATAAAACACAGCAGTGTTAGTGGTACTCAGTGGTACACCTATTTACCTAAAATGCAAGTTTCGTCCCTAACAACTGAAAAGAACAGGGGGGGGGGGAGATTTTAAGGTGGGGTTCAAGGGTTGAAAGTGCAGCCGCAGGGGGTAGGAAGACCTTGTCACAGCGAGGCATCATGCCTTCAGGCCAAGTCGCGTAACCACATCACCACGGTTGGGTTCTCTCCCTTCTATTTTGTACACTGTAATAGAGTTTGCAAACAGATAGCTCTTCACTAAAGAGGGGATAAGAAAAGCTAGACAAGCTTTTGGGATTCGCTTCAGTGTTTGAGGGTTATCTTCGGCGTTTGCGGCCAAGAGGCGTGAAATTCACTGCGACCGACTCAAGGCCAATGTGCCATCTCGACCGCGAAGGCAAATTTGTGTTTATATAAGACAACAGAACCGTTTTGTGAAGAGATCTATGTTGTTACTCTCATTCTCATTACATAGACGAACATAATGCTAGAAAGCAGGAGCACCTTGAAGTAAAGGATGTAGTTTACTGTATGAATGCTGGGCAACCAGGTGGAAAACTTAGAAATTTGTTTCCACAGTATAGCCAAGAAGAGATAGCTCTACATGGTAGAAATAAAGATACGTACAAAATTTAGGTTGATAGTTAAACGGATAGATATATAGATAGATATAAATGAAAAGTCATGAAGATAGAGAAATTGGTGAAGAAGAATATAACACAAATTAGGTTTGGCAAGTTGTCAAAGATGAAAATTCTATGAAATGGAGAGAAGTGAGAGAGAGAGAGAGAGAGAGAGAGAGAGAGAGAGAGAGAGAGAGAGAGAAAGAGAAAGAGAGACAGACAGACAGGAAGGCAGAGAAAGACAGATAGAGTAATCGAGGTTTAGAAATGTGATACACATCAGGAGGTACGAAACAAGAAAAACAAACAGCATGAAAGCCCTCAGCATCTTTCAAGTGAAAAGAAAAACAACATTAGAAAAATGTGTTAAGTAAAATGATGCTCTGTAAGCGGTCGGGTTCTTCTAAAGGTTCACACTTAGGGTAAATAAGCTTTGCGACAATGGACTGTCCTTAGCGTAAACAGGCACGGATCGGTTAACGCAAGAGTAAATCTCGAGCATCTGCCGACGTACAAGCCCCTCACTCACTTACCGGCACAATGAGCTTTGGTAGCCTCAAATTAAAACCACACGCAGTCAAGCATCGCTACTTGACCTGCCGGCCGAGGAAGCACCAGCGAGACATTAGGATGTCACCTTTGACTTGTTGGTGATGGAAAGCGCCCTTTTTTTTCGGACGGCGCTACGTGAACTTCTGGTTGTGGAAGCACCAGGAAGGTATCTGGACATTGATACGTGACCTGTCTGCCATGGAAAAAAAGTTGGATATTCGGACGTCGCCACGTGACCTGTCGGCCATGAAAAAGCCCATAGGATATTTGAACGTCGCTACGTGGCCTGCCGGCCATGGACAAATCAATAGGATATTCGGACGTCGCTGCGTGGCTTGCCGGCCATGGACAAATCAATAGGATATTCGGACGTCGCTGAATGGCCTGCCGGCCATGGACAAATCAATAGGATATTCGGACGTCGCTACGTGGCCTGCCGGCCATGGGCAAGTCAATAGGATATTCGAAAGTCGCTGTTAGAGATGCTGGATATGCAAACCAGGCATGAAAACGCTAGCAGCATGTTTAAACGTTGCTGTATGACCTTCTGACTTCTTAAGTTTTCGAAACAATGAGGCGATCCCTCCATTTTATTAGACCGTTTAGCTAAAACATTTGGTATTTCAGGAATTGTATTGAAGTGGTTCGAATCATATCTAACCAACAGAACTCAATGTGTTACAATTAACGGAGAAATTTCATCTAAATTTAAGCTCCTTTATGGAGTTCCTCAGGGATCAGTGCTTGGGCCTGTACTTTATACCATGTATACCATACCTGTTAGTTCTATTATCAGGGCTCATGGACTTAGCTATCACATTTATGCAGATGATATGCAGATTTATAATTCAGCTGCTCCATCTGAAATTTCCTCTCTTGTCATGTCAATGCAATCGTATGTGAATGAGATTGGTGCGTGGATGTTATCAAATAAGTTAAAGTGAAATAATGATAAAACTGAGGTGATGTTGTTTAATACAAAACATACTGTAAAAACGTGTGTCATGCCAGGTGGTAATTTTGTTGTTGGCAATGAAAACATACAGTTTAGTGATAAGGCAAAAAATCTAGGGGTGTATTTTGACTCCATGCTGTCTAACAATGTTTAAATTGGAAATATCTGTAAACAAATGTATTGTGAACTCTCTAAGATTGGAAAAATGTCATCTTTTCTAGAAAAAACATCCTTGATGTGTCTTGTATCAGCTTTTATCTTTTCAAGGCTTGATTATTGTAATTCTTTACTTGCTAATTTGCCCTCAAAATCTATTCTGAGACTTCAGAGATTTCAGAATAATGCTGCTAGGATGATCCTAAAAAAGAACACGCATGTAACACCGCTTCTTGTACATCTACATTGGCTTCCCGTAGACGCTAGGATTAAATTTAAATTAGCTGTACTTTGTCACAAAGTTCTACAAAACAAAGCACCTTTGTACTTGTCATCTATGATTAGCGTTTACAAACCATCTCGCACATTGCGCAGTAGCAGTAAATATTCGTTAGTTGTACCTACTGTGAAAACTAAGACCTATGAAGAAAAATCATTTTCATATGCGGCTCCTCACGTTTGGAACTCTTTTCCTCTGCCCATTCGACAGATAAAGGACTCGCAGGAGTTCAAGTCTGCGTTGAAAACGCACCTTTTCCAAATGTATCTGTCCTAACTTTGTTTTGTTCTGTGAATTTATATTGGAAGTATGTCAATGTCATTGTTGTCTACCGCGCTTTGAGCTTTTTTTTAAAGCGCTATATAAATGTTCTTCATTATTATTTGTTATTATTAACAGATGAATGTGTAAAATAGCTGGTGGTGGATGGATGTGGATTTTTAGCCAATACGTTGAAAAACATCGTTGTCTTCAATGAAGTTCTATTCTTAGACTTTATGTTGAAACTTCGCTATCGAGCAAAAAGCAGCTTTTATAATTTCGCCCTTTGTTATTTTAACTACCGGCTTCTATTTCACGTAGGTGCTCATTTCATATGAGATGGTTTAGACTGCTTTGTTAAGTACCAGAAACCCAAACAATTTATAGAATACTAATGAAACGTTCTGTGTATGTATTTGACAGCTCCACGTATTAAAAAGATGTTTGAAATTTCTCTCAATTGTAAAAAGTCACGACTGTGACTTAAATGTTATAAATGCTGCTTTTAAAGTGCCGATTCGACATCACTAAGACAAAGTTGTGCTAATACGAATACACAAAACCCTCATCACCCACACTTTTCTACGATTTCCTTCTCTCTCAGTTTCTCTTCATGATCACAATTTGTCTCCTCCAGTATTATTTTCTCAACAATCACCAATTAATCTTGTCACCTTCCTAATAAAGTTACAATGGAGACTGTTTTAAAGGACAAATCCTGTATGTGATATGCTTCACATTTTTTGGTCCTTTGCAATTTTGAAAATAATGTTACAAATTAAATACAATTAACATTTTTGGTCTGGCCCAACATGGTATATCTTAGCAGGGATCTACGGTATATTAAAATAGTGTGCCTTTTCTCCGCAACTCACCTAAGACATGCAAATACTTGAAATAACTTGTAATGAAAATAAAAGAAAGCATGCACATTCATAAAATCGGCCCACATTGTTTCAATACGACCACAAGCGGTCATTATCGTAACCACAGCTACGCTGATTGATGCTAAATCTATACTGAGGCGCTGGAATTAGCTGCCCCAGCGGTCGAGTCTAACCCAGTCATCTCAATTTTCATACTGGAAGTCTGTAACACTTCGAGAGCAGATTAGTGTGCAGAAATTGGTATGACATATCGGTATGCCGATGGTCATTTAATGAGCAGAGAGAGATTTCGTCTTTGCGATATGGAATTTGTTTGGTATTTGAAGCTAGTCAGACAGATTGACTCGCGCTTCTTAGGATAAAACGGAATTTGATCTAAACTAGAATAATGAAGAGATGCTCTTTCGCTCGTATGATTGAAATATTATAAAGGTATGAAATTAGCAGTGGAGAGAAGAAGGCTTTTTAGTGGAAATGCCCGAAATGTCTGCCCCTCGTATGATTCGAACCTTCGACATATAGATGCTTCGGCACCCACCGCCTATAAGTCGAAGGTTCGAATTATACTAAAGGCAGAGATTTCTGGCATTTCCACTAAAAAGCCTACTTCTCTCCACTGCTTATTTCATACCTTTAAAATATTTCAATCATTTGATATCGTAGTGGCTGCCTCCACTATTTATTCTTTCGCTCGTAGCATTATCCATTTATCCATATCGATAATGTCAAGTCTAATATGTCTTTCTCAAATTGTCATAGTTTTTTGTTCTCAATTTAATGACAAGTAAAGTGATTCGACATAACTTCCTGGAGGTTGCTAATAGTGCAGTTTTTGTTTACGAGATCTGACAAAAACAACTCGATAATCTAGGCCAGTCATGATAGAGTAAGATAATCATTTGGTAGCGTTTTAGTCGCATCATCTCGTAAAGGGACAATAAATCAAAACATTTATTTGTTTTCAATGACCAAAATAATTTTTAAAAAGCCGCTAGGCCTTTATTTCAATGTAAAAAAGGCGATTTTGGCCCATGGAGAAATAAATACCTGTACTATAATTTGGAAGTATGGGTTGCACGGCATTCATACCTGTGTGTTTACTTGAGGACAACAATCCTGTGAGTTTAATGGGGCACCAAGAATGAAAGAAATTTCGCCCCAATCGCCTTAACTATAAAAGGTCTTTAAAATATTATATAAACGCGTATGTATGCAGGAGTAGAAACCGTAGGATTTTGATTGGCTTGAAAGTTTCGTTTAAATAATTGAAGTAAAACTATTCTTACCCTCTCTTTATAGCGCGCAATACATTTGTGTTGTCACTTAACCTAAAAATTTAGCGACGAGATTTAAAATTGCAGCATTAAAAGTATAGAAAAAAAACGTCTACACTGGTAAATATGCGCAAAATTAAGTTAGAAGATAAAATAAAAGAGTTACCTTGTATGATAAATTTAAACAGAAAAGTTTAAAAGAAAAAATAAAATGGCAACTGTGTTGGAAGAACCTGTAATTACGAGGAGCCTTTTATCCTCGTAATACAGAAATAGAGTGGTTTACAGGTATATGTTTTGTGTATGTACCTTGAACTTCGGTTCTCTTCGCATACACAAACAAAAACGTACCTGGTAGAGTTGGTTCACGTTTGTACAAACATGCTTTTTTATATACATTTTCAATAATATTGAATAAAAGCGTAAAGAGGAAGAAAACACCAAAAAAACAAACAAATGCATGAAGATTGGATGCAATTTAAAAACAGAATGAATGCTAAATTAGGGCAAATACAAACCTTTATAAAAATGATTGCGCATTCTGCTGTAATGTCGAGAGAGTTGAGTAAAATTTATGTCTGTTCGAGAGGTAACATTTTACACACTACTGCGTTGATAAACGGTTGGCAGAAAAACACTTAAACACAATAGTTTCGCCAGCTTCGTTTGTTGATTTGTGGAGATAGATGTCAGAAGAAATCTAGATCAAGAGTCTAAAAATTTGACTTATATCTAGAAATCAATTTAAATAATCTAGATTTAGACCTAGATATTGCAAAATAGTCATCTAGATTCTGCATTAGGTTTAGATCTAGCTTAGGTTTTGGGCGCCATTTTTTTGTTCATTTCATGCTCTCTTTGTCATGTTTTCTTCAGTTTTAACCCTAAGGCCTAAGCTCTGCCTGTCAAATTACGAAATTCATGAAGGTCGCCGTTTTCATCAATACATTTAGTTTAAAAATATAGTAAACAGAATAATGTATAACACTCCAGCATGATGTAATAAAATTCTGAAGTTTTTTAGGCTTAAGTAACTGCAGAATGACCAAGAAATAGATTTTTATAGAGAGAAAAAAATAGATATAGACAGACAGATAGATAGATAGATAGATAGATAGATAGATAGATAGATAGATAGATAGATAGATAGATAGATAGATAGATATACATGGTAGCCTAGTCCTACCTTATTTATGTACGACACAGTGTTTCTCGCCGTGTTCTTCTGGCGCGTCGTCAGGTACCTGAAGAAGACGGCGAGAAACACTGTGTCGTACATAAATAAGGTAGGACTAGGCTACCATGTATACAAAAGCTCCTTATACAAGTTGAGCACTGTATTTCATGACATAAAAAAACCTAGAATCTAGATAGATAGATAGATAGATAGATAGATAGATAGATAGATAGATAGATAGATTGATCGATCAATAGGTAGATAGGTTACTCGTAGATAGATAGAGAAGAGAGAGAGTTTGATAAAGAGACAGACCGTCAGACTAACAAAGACACAGATAGAGAATAAGACAAAGGAGGGGAGACGTATTTACAATCAAGGTAATTCAGATTGATAGCCTAAGTCAAGGAGAGAGATTGAGCCACGCATTTTATCTCTCTATTTTGAAGTCTTCGACATTTTTGATTGGTGCAAAAATATCGACATCTGCAAGATTTAAAGTGTTAGAAATATAGTGCAGTCTTTATTAAAAATACAAGAGGTAGAAAAAAGATTGAACGGCATATTTCGTTCAGAAGGTCACTATATATAAATTGTCTCAATTCTTGAGGACAAGGTGACCGCAAGACTTGAGTTCAGACAAATCTCAGCATGGGATCCTCAAAGACCCTCCCGCGGTTGTTTTGATGGCGTGAATCTCTTTCATGCAGGTGTTGGACAATCTATTGTGTCATTTCATTACTTTTCTCTTGTCCAAAGTGTTGCAAAAATGATAGCGGCTGGTTCTATCACAATCTTGATAACCATCATGGTCTGCAAAAAAGCGTCACTGATTAGATCTTTCACGGCGTATCAAATCACAAGCACAGTGTTTTAAAAACCACAAATCTACGATGGATACGAGGATGGCGTTGAAGAAAGCTGAGATTAGACAAAAAAAAAGTCATATAACATTTTCAATTTATTAGCATTTCAACAATACGTACAATATTTATGTCCAATGTTTTTCGAGGGTTTACAGCTTTTGTGCATCTTTTCACGCCATCCAGACAGGAGCATCGTGTTGTTCTCAGTCAGTGATCCAAGTAATGACCGGACCCCTGGAGCGGCGGGGATGCTAGCCCTGATTTACACCCTGCCCTAAAACAGGAGCGAACATTTGACGAAACAGCACTTGGCCAGAGCAGCGCAGAAACCTCGAACTAAAACATGAAAATTAAACTTAATGTTTTAATTGCGTTATCTTCGTCCGGCGGCGCAGATTGTGTTTTCTTTGCATATTTCTCTGGAAGTCTTGTAAAATTACTACTTTTAAGCCAGTCCTTTTAGAAGAAAATTGGAGCAGAGCCCCTTGAAAAAAAAACAAACTTTAAGTCAGACAGCTATCAAAGCTGGTCATGTCGACAAAAGGAGATAGAGAAAACAAAATAAAATTATTACCGAATTTGTATGAAGAATAATTTTTCAAGCCATGGAACCTGGGATTTTTTTCGTTAATCTTTTTTTGTCTTTACTGTCTGTGAAACACTACAAAGGACATTTTCATTTAAAATGAAATATTCTCAAGTCATACCTTTAAAATTTTCATAGTTGATGTCACTTAATGAGCTCATCTTTTAACTTGCAAGCCGTACATGATCAAAAATACAAGAAATTATCAGCTCATCATTTAAGTCTTTTCTCTCTTCCTAAATGTAAACTTATAGCATAAATTGAGCTATCGGCTGCTGATAGAAAAGGTGCTGAATTTTTTTTTACATTATTGAAGATAATATAGAAATTGTTTTAAAAAGGCATTTGAGTTGAATGCAATCAGCATTCTTTTCGATGAGTATGATGATAAAATATTAAAACGTTGAGTTTTTAAAGAATTGCTTAGGCAGTTTTTGTTTTCCTTTGTGAAAGTAAACCCACGCCACGTCTAGATTTTACTTACTACAGCTAAAGTATAATACACTTAAATTCTAATGGAAGAAAATGTTCATGCAATTCATGAAACTTGAGAAATATTGAATACTTATCGAAGAAGTAAATAATTATTCCCGCAACTCCACTCTTATTTCGTATGTCTGTATTATTTCTCTCTTAGTGTCCCTATCTCTTTCTTTCTTCTTTTACTAATTGGAAGGGACAACTATGCTATGCTTTGTGTCTAGCGTACAGTCTGTGGTATCAACGCGCAGCTCTGGCGTTAGTGAGTATATACGAACTCGTGTCAAATAAACAAAAATTGGGTGTGTTCTCACACTGGGGACCCTACCTAGCAGAATGATGGACACAGTTTACAGGTCATCACTCGCTGCCACCAGACTAACCAGGCCCGGAGTCAGGGGAGCAGGGGAGGAGATCGTTCATCTTGTCCAGGTCTGGTGTCAGCACACCCCAGCAGTTCCAGTGCAGCAGTTCCAGCCTGCGGTTGGTTGCTCAACCTGACATGGACAAACACCATTATTAAACCTATTAACACTGTCAGACAACTAGAGAAGTGATAAGAGAAACACCCTGAAAGTGCTTTTTAGATAAGCGATATATCTTCAGCTCTTGTGACTTTCTCCACTCACAGTCGAATTCCCTCGAATGATTGTAGATGAAAAATTCATGTTTAGAAAAAACTGATGGGTGACCCCCATAACTTAATAACAGGGAATAATTGTCAGGAAGATGCCACTCTTCCCGATATGCCGATCGTAATGATAACTTTGTAATGAGCCTGTCAATGGCTAACTCCCAATTCTCGCGTGAGTACTCAAATGGCGAGGGAAACTAACGCTAGAGAAAACCTCTACCTTTGTGCTTAGGTGTGGTTAAGTTTAGTGTGGCGTGAGTGCAGACACCAGGCACACTGGGTGACATTGTCAGAGCCAGTGGTTAACCCAGTGTCACAGACACCTCCAGCCCTCAGCCCGGCTAGGCCCCCCTCATCAACTGCCCAATCCCTGCGATTGGTGACCACAGAGACACGCTGCTTACTTCCAGCACTGACCAGCAACTCCCGAAAATACACAATCTAGCCTGGGCTGATTGTCACTCGCCAGTAGCATTACCCTCCGTGTAAGATGTTTTTCTAGTTTTCCCTCCTCTGTGTTCCCTTACGAACTGAGTTAATCGACATGACCAAGACGAGAGGGGGGAAACAATAATGAACACTCCCTGCTGAGCCTGCGCGCGCAGCCAGAGAATTGCGGCCATGATGATAATAGCGCCCCCTGGTGTTAGGGGTGACGAGCTGTAGAAGCGATTGGTGCGAATCGCCCAGTAGTGAAGTTAAAACAGGTCCTTTGTCATTGTCAGCCATGCGAGGCGGAGAATTATACTGCAAGCTTGTCTGCGCGCGATCTGCTGACAAATTGTGACGGGTTACTAATGATTGGGTCTAGATCAGGTGACTACGAGGTTCAATTTGTCTACCCTACTCTCTAAACAGAGGTGAGAGATGGAGGAGGCGAGACACTTTCTAAATAATGTTGGTTTTTATTATTAAGGTTATGTAAAAAAGACTAATAACGTGTCAGGAAAGGATGATAAGCTGATAAAGAGTGTGTGAATGAGATTATAGAAGTGAAGAAGATAACTTTAAAGAACATCAATAAACTATAGAAAATCATTTTCACAATAAAAACGAGAGAAACGGTGATAGATTAGAGAGGGAAGGTGGGATGCGCGGAGATGCAAATAAAAATATAAACGCTGCAGTTTTTTATTAAAACATCACACTGAAATAACATCCCAGACACGAAAATCTAACTTTAGCACGAGTTACACATGAAATTCAAATTTGGAAGAAAAAAATAAAATAGTTCACCGAAGACGCTGACAACAAGCTAAAGTATTACCTACACACAGGCATATCCTGACGGCATTGAATAATTTATGTTAAAAGAACAATATCTTTTTGACTCGTCTTAAGCCAACGTTTCTCACTCTTTATGGAGGTTTTCTTATAAGATTCCGTCATTCTTTAAGCAACCGCAATTTAGAGAACCCTCTCACAAAACTTTTATCTCTTTGGTAATCTTTCAATTTATAGTTAATATTTCCTTAAACCAACCCATCTATCCACCTATTTGAAAGGCGTCATCAGTTTTAGCTTGTCCCGATACTATGAAAGTCTCAACTTATTTGGATCAACAAGATACAAAAATACGATTATACAACATAAACCATTATTAAGTTTGTTTTGTATCATAAGTTTTAAAATTTTAAAAAATGTACCTTAATAAAGCAATGTATTGATATTGTCGCTGACTGGCTTGTTTAATTATGATGACTTAGGTCATTTAATCTTCATTCTCCAGTTTGTCAGCCATGCAGAATGTTAACGCCCCCTTTCTTAACAGGTTTGTGTAGAGTGAGACTCATGGAGTCTGACAAGATAAGATAAATCTTTATAGTCCTTTCAAGAGGCACATTGTTCTTGTTAATGCAAGAAACATAGATGTACAAAAAAAAATAATAACATACACAAGAACACCAAATGTTTAAAAAAGTTCATTGACTAAAAAATCAAACACTTACAAGCACTGAAGTATGTGCTCGTAAAAAAAAAGTAATGCATCCAGGTTATTCCGGAAAGATAGGAAGAAAAAGAAAAGAGAATGAGAGAGAGACACACACACATGCAAAGATAGAGAGAGACAGAGACATACAGACAGACTGAGATACAAGAAGAAAGCGACAGAACCACCAAGTTCCCCAATGTTGTATAGAGTGGCAGGACCACACGGCAGAAGGGCACTCAGACCAACCGTCCAATGAGGTGATAATTACTTCGTTAACCTCACAAACTGACCACTCTACGAGCCGCTACATGCGGTCATCACACGAGTAGACACTCTTGGTCACCCTCCTGCTCCAAAGCGAGCCAAAGAAAAACGGCAAATGAAAGCCGAAAAGAAACAGTCTATCATCGTCAGAATTTAACCAAAACCAGGCATTCGGTGGGGAAAAAACCTGACGGGTTTTGCTCCTCTCAGCTCTTCTCCTTTCAGTTTTGACAATGTCTGTAGTCACTGATTGACCAAACTCACTTCCTGTCCACTCTATTTCCATCCTTAAGCGAGAGAGGTTGTTGTTGGAGCCATTGTCTCCCAGTAAGACTATCCTCGAAACTTGGAGGACATTAAAAACCACGCTGGAAATCTCTGTCTCTAGAGGCCATTTCAGACTACCCTGGTAGAGCTACTAGTGTTGTTTCCGCCGAGTACTAGGGACCTGTCAAGGCACACAATCGACAAGACTCTTAAGAAGGACATCGCCGCCAATACGATACACAAGAACATCCGAGACTGCTGCGCTTAAGTGGCAACTGGACACTGCGCCTTCTTGACGGAATGTTTTCCCCACTGCTCTCCATTTCCTCCCCATCGTTTCCGCGTCTCTATAGCGCTGTTGTTTAGGAGGATGGAGGCTGGTGTCATCTGGAGATGGTTACACTAAACAACACTCCTCGTGAGACAAAATGACAGGAGCTGTTTTACCCAGTGGATACCCTATCAGAAACATGTGAGGCGAAAACAGCGAGAGCTTGTGGGAGAAAAGCCAACTTGTTTAAGTTGCGTTGAGTCAATGGTGTCAGTGGCTCTCCATGGTAACAAGTCTTTGAAAGAGGAGGAGGATGTTTAGGGTTGAGAGTCTTAAAGAAAAGAAACTGTCAGGGCGGCCTAGCCGGTACTTTCTGACCACTGAAGTCCGATTGGTGAAGCCCTTGTTCTGGGTATCATATTTTCATGATGTCCCAACCTCCTAAAGCAGTGCAGTAAAAACTAGCGGATGAGACTGGATGCCGAGTTACATGTATGTAGTTCCGCTCTTCTAAATGAAATTTGGTCTTAAGAGAGAGATCCCTGTATACGTATGAATACATGTATGTAACATATTGATTAAGCATTATCTCTATAGCATTATTCTTCTTCTCCGTTGTAGCCCTTTTTATCATTCATCAGCTTTATCCAAGAGATGAAATTAAATTATGCAGATTTCTTTTTTGGGGGGTGGGGTGGGGGTGGGAGTAAAGTATAAATATTACAGGTAGAAGAAGATACTGCTCGTCCCAATAAACTTTAGTATTACAAAAGTTCCGTGCCTTTGACACAATCCTGTTAAAAAAAAACTATAAAAAGTAAGTTTAACAGAGTTACAGTTGATTTCAGTCATAGGTCCAACCATTAAATTTTATGCTATCAATGCTAGGTAAAGACAAACTCTTTTAAATCCTTCAATCTCATTACAAAGTCGACACAATTACTAACAATGCCTGCGACACGAACCATCTTGACAGATCGAACAGTTGTCATTTTGGCAGATTGGAAATGTCACAAGGATGAAAGAGGGACAGCTTGCGTGCCCGCATCCCAGGGCCTTGTTAGCCTAGACACTGACATCTTCTGGACCGGTTACGCCTTGCTCTGTACAACGTTGCTAGATCTGTAGGTCAGTAAGAGGACGAGGAGATTCTGAAACTGGCAGCAAGTCACGCTGTCGAGTCTCTTAGTACAGACTTTAAGCAGCAACGCGTGAGTATGACGCGAACGTCTGTGGGTCTATTTTTTGAAACTGGTTTCATTATTTTTATAGTTTCTCAATCTGCTTTCCCGATTTTCACGTACGCGTAGTGAGACACGGTGCGTGTGCTAAAGGTCTCTATTGCTGGTAAAAAACCGCGAGAGTGGTTATAAAGGCGATGGAGTAAAAATACGCAAGGTTTACTGACCAAATTAATTTAACCGATGGGCTGCAATTTGGCATGACGAATAATTGAACACAAGCCCGTGTCAAAGTGGGGGGCGTCACCCTGCGCTTCAAGATAAACGTCACGAAACTTTCTCCGTGGCGCGCTTTTTGCTCGTAAAAAATATAAACAAAAAGTTTAACTTTAAAAACAACTTTGTTGCCCCAAAGGGCAGACGGTTATTAACCACACATGCTTACATTTTCTTTTTTACTTTTTGTAAAGGTCTTAGTTATTGGACTGTTCTATACCAATATCAATGCATAATTTTATAAATTTTCACATTCTTTCTTAAGTGTTTTATTTTTTCTCTCTTCCATGCGATATTTTTTGCCTTTAGCTTCTTTTAAAATCTGTTTTCCCATCTCCAGACTCCTTTTACTTCTAAAACAATAATGATAATATTTTTCTCACCCTCTTCGTCCTTTTTCTCCTGAGGCCTGGCAAGGGACCGAAAAAAAAAACTGGAAAAAAAAACCAACAAAACGAAACGTGTGAATTGGCAGCAAAGTTAATGTGATGTGACAGGGCTATTGTGCATTTATCACTACCTTGAGTGCAGTACTTATTTTATCAGTAGGGATAATAAAAAAGTAAACGATTCAACACAAAGAAATGAAGATCTATGTTAGTGATGTACATCATAGCATTGCTACATGTACTGCAGAAAGTCAGTAAACCATGCCAGAGCAGGGCAAGCACAGGATTGGCGTCAAGTCAACTGAACCAGCTGCCGAAAAAAGATCAGGAGCAGATAGATAGACCTAGATCCACTGCATCTCGGAGTGCGCTGGGCCGGCTGTAGGCCAGACAAAATGTTATTAACACGCTTAAAACAAAAACTCCAGTTTCTACCTTCACATAGGTGGATACAATATTTGATCCAAACATTTGAATGCAATGCGTTACTCCACGATTTAAAACTTTGTACCACAGAGGTAGGTAAGAATTATAACAAGTACAAAACCTTGTGTAAAGGAATCATGCAATATTTATCCAAGAACGCTAATAAAGCACCGCTTTCATCTCTTTAAGTCGAAGAAGCTTGAGATTAGGTTTAGTCGTACAAGTTGAAAAATTCACTTACTTTTCAAGTTATTGGCCAAATGAGATGTGTTAATTTATGTTCTTACTTTGACTTTACATTCCAAGAAAAAATAAAAGACAGCTTTTTCAAGAGAGAAAGCAGATTAAATGTGAAAGACATTTCAAAAACTAACTACATATAATATTATTTAAACTTATGTGTAAACAACCTAACTTTGTGTAATCTTTCGAGAGATGTAAGATGTCGGTTCGAGTTTGTGCCCAACGGCTTTAGAGGGAATGGAGGAAACAGAATTCACTTTGAATGATTAGCAACACTCGTATTAAATTATGTAATTATTCAGTTTGATAATCGAATAGACTTTTGAGGCGTCTTTTTGTCATCTCTATTTTTTACTGCTACTTGATATGGTTCACATAATTAGGACCGGTGTGTAATTTAATTCTTTATGGCCTGTTGCTATATAACAAAATTCATTATATTTATATTTTAAAGAAACTGGCACAAACCAGATGATTTCAAGAAATGGCATCATTTGATCATCAAAGGCCTCCTAATACCCAATGTTCTTAATTATAAAGACGCAGGCAAAAATAATCTTGCAGCAAATGAAATGTTTTTGTTTTTTATTATTTTTTATCTTCTGTTTTTTTTTTGTTGTAAAATTCTTTTTATATATTCGACTCGAAAAGCAAGTTTTTACAAGAAATGCTCAGCACTGTGTGTTTCTGCGTCTGCGCATTTCGCCTCTGTTGTTTTTCGTGACGAGGGGAGCGCCAGAGGGGAGGTAATTCGAGGCGTTGTTTCATTAGCAAGGTGTGAGCGAGACCTGTTGGTTCCCTTCTCGAGTTGTGCTCACGTTACCGCGGGCGTCCATTCGCAGCGAAATAATTCTGCCATCTTGTGCCCAATTTGATGCTCTGTTAAGGCTTTGTTTCCTTGGGCGTTCGCCGAAAACTGATTGAAGACCGACGCAAACGCCATTTTGTTTTACACCCATCGCTTCCAACAATGGGCAGCTAGGAATATAACACCGATCTGACCCGTCCCCCGGCCCCTTGCTTCGTCCTACCCAGATCTACTCTATCACGATACCACATTTCTGCAGAGAACAAGAGTGCGATCTGGAAGCTGAAGAAATCGGAAACAAGACTTATAGTGATAAAAAGTCAAAGGTTTGAAAATGATTTTACTTAGTTATGAAAAGATAAGTTGCATTTCAAAATATTGAATTCTTATTTTTATTTCAAAGTTTTTATAAGTCTTACTTTACCAGCCTTTATCAGATATCCAAATGGCAATATATTTATTTGTTAGATTATTAGGAAAGGAAAGATGAATCAAACCACAAAAATAGGAATATTAGCATTAGCCATTAAATATACTATAAAAAAATTATAAACTCTTATACTCTGAGCAAAAAAAAATGAGTTCTGTATTAAAAAAACCAGACACTCTACTGCAAGACATTTTCCAGCTCCTAAAAAGGAACAATCAATTCAAAATGCTTCCTTGGCTCAAAAATAAGATTCAGCAGTCAATTTCCTTCAACCCTCTTTTACTTTGTCTCTTCCTTCCCTCTCTCTTATGTTGTTTTTTGCCGTTTATACCATAGTGTCCTCTTCTTTCTCTCAAATTTTGTCTCTGCCTCTCTTTTTTCTTCGACTCTCTCTCTCTCTCCCTCTCTCTCTCTGTATCCCCCCCCTATTGACTCCTACCAATTAAAACCTCCCACTGCCTCTGCATAGCCATTCAGTTTCCCTCCATGTGTCCTGTTAACCTTTAACCTCCGGCAATGCACGCGCCTCATTTTCTCCAACATAACTCGGCCCCTACCTCTGTCCTTCCTTTTGATAGCCCGAGGCTTATCTCATTTGAACTTAATTTGTTTTTGTTTGGCCGCCTCTCCAATAACAAATTGGTTATATCAGCTCCTGCCAAAAAACATTAATTAAAATCGAAGACAAAAGAATAGAATAACCAAATTCTGTTTTTAGCGTGTGTGTTCAGAATTTTTTAAAGGTGTGCAGTATTTCTTTTTTTTTCATTAATTTTATATGACTGACGGTACCACTTTGAAGATTACTTTAAATTTTCAAAGACACTTAAGCACCATTTGTTTTTCAAGGTATATGGCACTGTGTCTTAATAAAACATTCATTGGTTTTCTTTTATCATTAATATTATAAATGTACCATATCCAAAAAAATATTTATAGTTATATATCTGCTTTTATGTATAATTCGGTAATTTTGTGATAAAAT
>BMAT01006342.1:473934-492541 GCA_019649035.1 Elysia marginata
TGCCACTTAGAGAAACATAGCTTATACCATGTCGCCACTACGCTCTCCTTAGACTGGCAGAAGACTGGTATAATCAAGTTGAAACCAAGAAGTGAAATTTGTGTTTGTAAAAAAGGCATCTAAGGGAGATAAGCTATGCTTTAGAATAAGGAAAAAATAGAACATCTCGTCATTTATTGAAAAAAATGGCGACACTGTTAAGAGCCTGCAGCCTTTACTTTTGAGCTGTTCGATAAAATAATCCACGGAAATGAATTTACGTATGACAGCATCAAGAGCACAAAATCGAAAAAGAGAAAAAATAAGTCTCTAAGCAAAATTATGAAAAAAATGTTTTAAATCATTACAACTTTCAATTCCACAAAGATATATTATTATTCCTAAACCTCCAAATTACAGGAGAGCATTCGGTAACTGGTATTTACTTTTATATTTCCGGTAACTAAGAACGCAGATTTAAGCGTTGCATCCCCATTCACACATAGAACCTTGTAGGGTTGCTTGCCTACCAGATGGGCTCGACTATCTGTTTGTGCGTAAAGTTTTCCCTCCAAACATCATTTTGAATTTTAACATCTGTGGCCCTGCCTCTAAGTCAGCCTGTTTCTCAAAATTTCAATATCTTTTCCTTATCTCACCAAGTTGTATTCTCTCTCTCTCTGTTTCTATCTTTTTCTGACTCTTTGTATCTCTATATCTGTCTTGCCAGTTCTCCCATTCTTATTCTGTAATATATTCAAACGTTTTATTCCCTCTATCTATCTGTGCGTATGCAATGTCCAGAGTCCATCCAAGGCCATTGAGTCATTTTTTCATCATCCCCTTTCTTTCCGACATCAGCTAGAAGCCTTTCTCAGCTCCTATTTCATGACCCTGTCGTTCGCAGGTCTCGCTACAACTGTGTGTCAACTATGTGACCAGGACTCACATTAGGTTGCATACCTACAACCCCTGACCTCAAACACCTCCGTGTACAGTCCCTTCTGACCAGGTCTCTTGTGACTGGAACAAACCGCGCCCGAATTCACACCTGGGGAAGCCAGATAGGTTTACAGCGTCAAGTGAGGCGAACACAAAAGTATGCTGAGCGCGTGACAGAATGCAGTAAAACGGCGAAACATCTGGTCGCGCAGTTTAACAAGGTGCTGCTACAGGTTATTGGTATAGAGGATGCCCCTGTGCGGGGTATAACGTCAGGAGGGTGGTGAGGTTACGACGGATGGCAAACAAGGTGTAAAGAAAAGAGAAACTCTTCCTGGTATAGAGTTATCAGGTTACGATTTGAACAACATGTCTCACGGCGAAAACATGGAACGATCGCCCATGATAAAATATAGAAAAAAAGGTATGAAATTAGCAGTGGAGAGAATTAAGCTTTTTAGTGGAAATGCCCGAAATGTCTGCCTTTCGTATGATTCAAACCTTCGACTTATAGATGCTTCGGCACCCACCGCAAGGTGTGAACTAGTTTATGAAAAGGGCCGCTATACATTAGAAATTATGAACTGTGAATACATGTAAATGGTTTTATAAATATGTATTTAATTGTAAATTATATGTATTTAACTGTTTACTTGTATGTAAATAGTCCATCTTTATGTGCATGCAACCTGTGATTAGATCACAAACGAACTTACCGACACAGCAAGATGCCAACTGAAAAAAATATAATTTGTGTTTGTAATAAGGTTATTACAAACACTTTTTAGAAAATGATTTTATTAAGACATTTAGTGTATCAATGGATAAAATAATGGTTTCGGTGGATGGGCGGACCGTTTACAGACTATAAAAACAGCACCTGACTTTCATTCTCCATGATTAAAACGGAGAGAGGGTGAAAGAAGAGAGACAGAGACAGACAGAAAGACAGACAGACATAAAAATCAAATAAACGCCAAAGATTACAAATGTAACAAAGCAGTTTCGATTAAACGCTTTTGGTTTCCTTTTTTTTCAAAATGTTTAAAAAAAATCCAATTCAGAAGTTTTTTGGCAAGTCTCATCAATTTCCTCTTTTATTTTTTTTTTACATGGAAACGCCCGATATCGATACTACTTAATGTACCTTAACCTTAACAAAGACAGGAAAACTGAAAACAGCTTTTTTCCCATGCAAAATCAACATTTTATCCTCGAAACGATAAGGCTAGGAACGAATATCCATCAAAATATGCAGTCGCCAACGATTGGAAAAAAATGTGTTTTCTGAGTTGATAAGATGTAACGTTAACTGGGATCTTTGAAGTTAAAAAAAAATTTAAAACGTATGAAAAAGTGATGCCTTGTAAAAAGGACGGTATTTATTTTGCAGCATGTACCTTCAGGCCTCGAGAAAGTGTTTAAACAACCAGAAAAATAAATTTTCAATCTAGTTAATAGCATGGCAGATTAAAAACAATAAAGTGGATTCAGTACAGACTTGTATAATTGCCAACATCTCACCTCGTGGGAAAAATTTTCCGGACATTTTTAAGTAATTTTGTTTCGTTTTTGTTTTTGTTTCGTACCTTAATATGTCTGGTTTACTGCCAAATTTACAGGTGGAGAGTGTTTTGTCTATGTTTTTATCGAGTAAATATTTCGTCCTATGTATATATGACCGCCTGGCCTGCGGCCCAAGTTTCACACACTCTCTTGTGTTAGGAGGTTATGGAAAAGGTCCAAAATTTCCGGTACCTGTTGTAGTTAGGAGTTTCTAATTTTGGCCTGTAGTGTACACTTAGCTCTCATCGCGAGAGCTGCTCAGCTCATTTGTCACCGTTCTCCACTTTGAAGCGGCCACTAAATTATCTATTTGGAATGATAGAAAAAAAGGGGTAAACTTAGACTGACCTCCCGCAGATCAGGAGTTTATTTATTTTTTCTAAAAGTTTGTCCTTTTAGCTCATTGCTCTGTATGACGTCACACGCCAGTTTAGATGACGCCATTGTTCAACATCATAGATTTTCTGGGGTTTTTAGCCAAGATTACAAAACGATGATGACCTTACAAATGCATTCAGTGTCTAAGATAACAAAAAAACTATGTAAAACAAGGCACCCGTCAATAAAGGCACTTGTCAAGTTCACTAATTTTGCACTTCTCTACATCTTAGTTTGGGTCACAACTTTCTTGACCACAATCGCGAAGTCAGCTACAATCAGGATGGTCAAAGTGAAGAGTTTTTTTTATGAAATTCAAAATATAGACTAATGAAGATACTTGGAGGCATGCAAAGTTTTCAAGTCATTATCTATCAAGACCTTTGTTATTCTAGATGATACGCGTCTTGAGAGAATGGTCAGATCAAAATAAAAGATTGAAAATCATTTGGAAGAAATGTTTGATGCAAACACCTCTAACATTCCTTGTCATGGCTCTACCCTCACATCCAACCCTCCTCTTTGAGACATTGAGACCCTTGAAAGATCATGCAAAATGCGCTGCAAGGGTCCGAAGTCTTGACAACTCCAATCGACAAAAACGATACGTTATTTAAAAAGAAAACAACCACTAATGTTAAATTTGGTGAACAAAATACCCAAAGATTTGGCTCTGGAGCACACTTCTTTCATCCGATGGTCGGACGAAGAGAACATGATGAAATAAACTAGGTTTCATCACAACAATTACCCCGTCTATTTATCAAACTGGTTGATACACAATGTCTGCACCAACAGCAGGGCTAAGATCAACCAAGTTAGCAGGAGAGCATCTGCTATGATCGATGTGTCTGAATATTTTCTGTCCTGACATCAACACAGCAACCTTTCGCTCTGGCCTGAACCTCTTGAGATATGCAGTATATAAATAAAGAAACATTCCCCACCCAAACAGTCTGTGAACTTTTATCTCAAGTTTCACTTACTTTTAGAGCCTCTAGATGAAAAGTTTGTTTTCACATTTGTTCGTATCATTAAAAAGTAGCAGTAGCTATTCTTTGTTTTACTGTTTCTGAATTCTTCTTTTTTATTGTCTTTTTTAGGTACTGGGCAAGAATTTGATTTGGAGAATAGTTGTCCAAATACATTCAATTCACAAACCAATCAAAGCGCCCGTATTTTATGACCCTTTTCGACACAGTCATCGAATGTTATCATTATCAGATGAATTAAATAGAAAAGGTATTTGCAGTACGTTTCTTTTTATGAATAACCATAAGGGTTTAAACTTTTAAAAAATATTTCATTTGTCTACTTCCTGATAACGTAAGTTGTTCATTGGTGTGAGAAACAACGCATCAACCTGAACTGTGTTGTTTTAAATCACTCTAACAAAATGATTATATCTAAAACTTAAAAAGAAAACAACGAAACAGAAACTTACAGTTAACAAAAAGAAAAAGAATTGTTTTTAGACCTTGTTTTCACTACCAATTGTTCTTTTTACTGTTGTACTTGCCCTTCCATTTCAATTCCACCCAAATAAAACTATTTCCGTCTCAGAAACCATGTAGAGATTCTAAAAAATGTTTTGATATTGAGCTGTTTTCTGCGTAAGTTAAGCATACGAGTGAACAAGTTCTTGCTTTTTACAGTTGTGAAATTGATACTCTATTTGTCTGTCTTTCTTCGCCCCTACTTAGTCGTCTCTCTGTCATTCGGTTTTCTCTTTCTTAGATTTAATTTGCTTTCCGCGCTTCTCCAATGTTTCTCTCTCTCTCTCTCTGTCTCTCTCTCTGTCTGTCTGTCTCTCTGACTATATATCTGTCTATCCCTTTGTCTGTCTGCCTATCGCTCTGTCTTTCCCTCACTCTGTCTCCCTCTCTGTCTGTCTGTCTTCTTCTGTCTGTCTCTCCATCTGTCTATCACTCTGTCTGTCTGCCTATTTCTCTGTCTCTTTCTCTCTCGCTCTATGTGTGTGCGTCTCATCTAAAACTCTGACTTCACCCATTGCTCTTGTCTTAGTGACACAACCAGTTGCTTGTCCATGCCCCCGAAATGTTTACTCGACAGTAAAACCTGGGTGAGCACCACACTAAGCACTTGTTCATAAACGTGAGCGCATCACTTGAGCACCTGGTAGGCCGGCTGCTTGCCTCCAGGCACATGTTCAACATCTTGAGACAACGCAGAACAAGAGTGGCCGAGCGGCAGGCAGCTAGGTTAGCCAGCAGTGAGATCTGCAGGTTCGGAGCCAGCTTTCACCCATCTGCAACACGCAGAGTTCACAGACTTGGTGACCGGCTCTGTGGCCTAGCGGTAAGACACTCGCTCAGAGATCGGGAGGTGCGTGGTTCGATCCCCGGCCGAGTCAAACCAAGGACTTTAAAATTGGTATTAGAAGCTGATCCGACTAGTTTCTGGCATTATGGATTTAGCGCTAAGTCTGGTGGGCCGTTGTCATGATAATGTGACTGGGTGTGATGTATGCAAGCGCTCCTTACAATTGTCCCAAGCGCCGTCTCTTATATAACCTTGTAGTTGGAAAGAGACAGACGTTAAAATTTAAACAACCAACCAACCACTGACTTGGTGGCGTTGAAATGTATCTATTTTTCTTAAATGTTAACTATAATAATATCCATCTATCTTTTTATTTATTTATGTTGTACTTTTCTGATAGACATTGATTGCATTTTTTTCTCATTTTGTTGCTCATACTTTTCACCTATCTCCAATTTCCCATGCTATTTTCAAGTTTTGCTTGTTTTCTTAAAGATTCATGTCGAGCTTTCTATCTATCTATCTATCTATCTATCTATCTATCTATCTATCTATCTATCTATCTATCTATCTATCGATATATCTATCGATCTATCTATCTATCTAAAATTCCAAGTTTTTTATGTTATGAAATAAGTTATATGCTTGGCTTGCATTAGTATAAAGGCAATTATGTCTATCTATCTATCTATCTGTCTGTCTGTCTATCTGTATATCTATTTATCTATCTACCTATATATCTATATATCTGCCTAACTATCTAAAATTCTATGTTACTTATGATACGAAATTAGTTATAGTTCTCGGCTTGCATTATTATATAGGCAATAATGTGCATGAATATATCTATCTATATGTCTGTCTGTCTCTATCTATTTGTCTATGTATTCACCCTACCTATCTATAGCGTATAGTAATTATGACTGTTCATTTGCAGAAGGCCCATAAACTTATTTGTGTTTTAATTGACATTTCAAATTTTAATATAGTGATGAACACAATATTCGCTCTCAATGCCCTTCACTTTGTCACGAACATTGTAGACTGTATTGACAATCCCAACTTGCTAGTTTCGATTAAGTCGTGAGTTTTGATCCTCCATGAGGTGTAGGCTATTTTCAAACAATCGCTATGCATTAAAACTTTCATTTCAGGTCGATCTTTTTAACTCATCCTCGTTATCCCATTGTTCATCTTTCCCTCCTCTTCTTCCCTCCCTCTTGTCCTTTACCTCTCGTTGTTTCCTTGATCTCGCTACCTTTTTATTCGCTCTCTCCATCTCTCTCGAAACCTCGGCAAATTTCCTGCCAATTATTTTCAATTCTAACGCGTCCTGATAACTCAGGGTGTAAACAGTTTATAGTGTCTGTGGCCTCGTGTTTACCATTATTTTCGCATCCGGAACGTTGCACACAGCCCTGGTAGTACATTAAGTTCCAGGCCTGCTGGTCGCATCAGATGTATTTATAAGTAACCCATCCCAGCACCCGTGGGGTCAGTGTCATTAACATGGCAGGCATCATTCACTGCGATGGTTGAAATCTTTAAACACTCGTACAGCCTGTTCTGTGGTTAGTCTTGTATTCTGACGCAGTACATAGCATGTTCTAAAGACTGTCTAATATTTATTTCATTATGATTAATATTTATATTAGTCAAGTTGAGTTCAAAACGAAAATACAAACAAAAGATTAAACTCGACAGAACTCATTAATGTTTGTTTCTGATGCTTATTCTTATACGTGTACAAATTAAAACAGTTTTTCGACTTCAAAATATTTACTTGTCCTCAATTCTTTACTACTTACTCATATTTTTCTTTGAAGTTTATCTTGTTTACAATTTTGCTATATTTAGTATTATCCTGCTTTTTGTTTGTCACCCCATCTCAGTCTATTGACTCTATGGTTGTATTTATCTTTCGAACATTATCATTTTAAAGATTTCTGTGTCTCCTATTTTTTTAAAGTTTCCTTTTCTCTGTATCTTTCTCTCTTACATTTTCTGGATAAATTATTAGTTGTTTAGATTCAGTCCTACTGTGAACCATCCATTTGGTTTTATTGCCAGATATTGACTTTATCCAAGTCCAAAGTTCATTTAATTGACAGTCTTCCTTTCTTTTTTATAGATAAAGACAGCTAGATAAGACCGATTCTCTTGATTTTATATATTCGTGTATCACATTTGCATTTAGGAGATAGCTCAACATTTGTATCGATCTTGTTATGATATAAACCTTTTCTTCCGTCATACATTAAAAAATTTTATCCGCGACCGTATGGTCCATTGGCTTATATAATTTGTTAGTCCCCGTGGTTTTATTATGAAGGCTAGTTACATTCAAGAACAAATTATTGATTCTCACATCTTGTTTGCTTCTTATCCTTCTCTCTCTCCTCTCTCTCTCTCTCTCTCTCTCTCTCTCTCTCTCTCTCTCTCTCCCTCTCTCTCTCTTTCTCTGTGTCCCTCTCTCTCTATAACTCTAACACTATTTTTCCTTAGTTCCACTCTTTCTCCTTTTATCTTTCTCTCCCTGTTTCTTTCTCTTTATTTTTCTGTTTCCTCATACATACTTCAATCAAACTTACACTTATCTTTTCTCTCTGTGCCGAACTCGTACCACTTAAGCTGACAAATAAACGGCGCGCCTTCTCTTTCATGACGCTTCGTACAGACAACAGGTTGTATATGAGACACGAAATTAGGTAGGATAAACAGCTGGGAGTAAGACACCCCCGCATAACTGTGGTACTGCAGCCGTTTAGGACAAATTGTTTATGTTTATTATGCGAAAGTAAAACAAATGAACATAAACATTCTACGCCGGAAATTCAGGCGTTTTCAAATAGGAATGAAAGCTCTGTAAGCTAAGCAATGCGTCATTACATCGGCGCTTTCCCAGCCGACCGATTGACGACGCATTCTAGTGGTTTTCTTTTCATTTTCAACATACATGTAAATTAGTATGCACATGACAAAGTCCATCTTTTTTTATACAAATGAAGGACTTTCGGCAAAAAAAAATTAGCTTTAGCCATTTCAGCTCCATATCCCATTCGCAATAACCAAAAGGAAATTTTGTCTTTATTTGACAAATTTTTCCGAAGGAATTTGCATTTTGTTTGTTTTGCGTTTTTTTTTTTAAATGTCTGTGTTTTGTCTTTCAATTTCTTGGCTTAATCTAAGTAAAACAAAAAAGATGAAGAAAACTGCTTCCTAAAAAGGAGCTTCACTTTGATTTTTTTACTGAGTGATTATTGTGATTTTATTGGACATAAACCCTAAAACCCAAAAGCCTTTTCTGTAAAACTCTAATAGTTTTTATCACTTTGAATGCATCTCACCCTGTTTGATGTGAATCTAATTAAAAAGATTTGAGTAATAGCATTTATACTTTAGATAAATATCACAGGACGCTATATTATATTCCATCTATATTGCCTTTGCTGAGCAAACAGGAGGGTTTATTTTGGATTCGGCAGTTTTTCTTTGATACGCTTTACTGCATATCCCGTATCTTATAAATAAGATAAGGTGCAATGTAATAATCAAAACAGTGAGCGCCCAGAAACATCAAGATAAGCTCACCCTATCAAAGAGCAGGGCATCTGGTATGGCAACGTAAGCTGTAGAGAGAGAGCGCTGCCCAGTAAGTTGTCCACCTATCCACAGGCTTGGCCCACGGGCTTCGACCAAGTTAATGCCACTGTATAGTAAACATTGTGCGAAACTGCCAAGAGGTATGACCATGCTTCGGTCAGAATAAATAGCCTGAGGAGTATGATTTCCCCTGCATGTCGCGTGCTTTTAATTTGAAGATAAATTCCTATGGCTGGTGTGCCGGACACCCGGCCCATTAATAGGGTACGGCGCACCTTTTATGCCTTGGCCTTGAATGTTTGGGCAGCCAAGGAAACGTCACTGTACTGTTATTCCGTCCTCATTTACATCACCAATGTTATCATCATCATTATCATTATCTTCACCGTCAGCAACAGCAGAAGCACCATATCATTACAACAGCATTTGATTTAACATAAAAATAACTGCAACTCAAACAAAAAAAAAACTTCTGCATTTATAAGCATCATCACCATTTAGTTTTGTTTTTAGAGTTTTTTGTTGTTTAATTTTTCCTGTATCTTTCCTATAATTTTGACTACGGGTTGGTTAGTTTTGTTAGTATTTCTTTCAGACATTAAGGATACTGATTGTTTTTCCATATACCCATTTTTTTAAAAAGGTATCAATATAAAATTTTACCTGAAGGTTTTTTAATACTTTCAAATACACATGGTTGATTCCAGATTGTGGTAACCTTTATTCCTGAGTTATGCCTGAATGGTTTAATTGATAGTGAAATTCGAAGCACAGATAGTAGTGTATGTCAGTAGGAAAAGACAGGAACTGTTTCCAAAGCTGGGGTTTCATAGTAGGCTAAGTGTAATCTCCATGTCTAATGACACGGTTGCATGTTTTTTATGTCATCCACAAAACGGAGCAGCAAAACATTACCGCGTTACGCTTTTACTTGTTTGTTGACAATTAAAGTTTAGTGACGTCTTGTCTGGGTGGTATTTAGACGTAACGATGATGGCACAAACCTGCCCAGTATAACATGGCTGTCTATTTTGTGTGGGAAATGTGTGTGGCCTCGGTTCTGGAGCGAGCAGTAAAAGATGCCCAACTGGCATGCAGGCATTTTTTAATGGTTATTTTTGTTTTGTTACGATCTCAACTAAGCATCTGGATTTACGTCTTTATCTGAGAGAAACATGGAAAAACCCTGGCATAGACTGAGCACGAAGCATAATTTAAGAACTAGGCAGTCGCTTAGTGTTTTTTTTAAGTATGTTTTATAGTCTTGATTAATTAATAGTTTATTTAAATTTTTATTTATAGCAGAAACATTTAAACTGATCTCTAAAATCGAGTAAGGTTTTAATAACTTATGAGGATAACTCTGTTGAATTCCAGGTATTTAGAAGAAAAACGTTATGATGCTAAAAAGTGAAGGCTAAGTTTTTACGAAATTAGAGTAGGTACGAAAGCACGTATAACAATCGCCTTGTCTGCGACATAACAGCTCGATTTGTGATTTTTCAGTTAATTGCATGGAAATAAAAAAATATCGAATTTTCCAACACTGTTTATTGTGGAAAAAACAAACAGGCTCAGACAGGCAACGTTAAAGTAATAATGCCCACGTCTACAATTCCCGTCTCTTCACTATCGATGTAAGATGTATGGCTCTTCCCTGTCTTGCAATGCCCTGTTGGAAGTGCAGTGGTGGTCCGAGGCTGCATTTTTCAAAATATTTAGTAAACGCATAAAATAATAGATAACACCAGTCAATTACTCAACAATCAACGAAATAATAAATTGAATAACTAACCGACCAGTTTTTAAAAAAAAACATTTATCGACCCACCCATTTGTCGGTCAAAGGTTAATCGATTGAATAAACAAAAAGCCAGTCCATAAAATCAAATGATAAATTAATGCATCATCCATACCATCTAAAAATCAATGGATCTATTAAAAAGTTAACCAATACAAAACCAAAGAAGTCTCTAGATCAATGTACTGATTTTACACTCTTCGAAAAATGTGATACGTGGGAGAACACCTAAAAAAACCTTGTAGTTTCACCCCGCTTCTCTACTTTGATAATTTTGTGGAATTTAGGTTACATTTACATCTAGAATCGAGATTTGTTATCTAATATTTGAGCTAGGTATATTTAAAATTCAATTTAGGTAATCTAAATTCAGAGCAAGAACTAGAAGGTATCTAGATCTAGAGTTGGAATCGGGCTTACAACTAGCCCAGATTTCAGGCACCATTCTTTCTTACATGTTAGGATCTACGATCTACGTTTTAGCCTCTACACAGCGCGTGCCATTTTTTAATACACTTTATTAATCCCTTTCGGGAAATTTTTTTTTGTTACTTAGCGTAACTGTGTCGCCACAGAGCAGCGCCACTAATGCCCCTGCAGACCAGTACATTTCAAGCCTGTAGCTGGGTACCCATTTTACAGGTGGGTGGACTGGGGAAAGTAAGGGTAAATTGCAACATGGCATGGTTGGGAATCGAACCCGCGACCTCCAGATCTCGAGTCCGACGCGCTAACAACTCTGCCACGCTGCCCCAATGTTTTAAAGATAAAGGCCCCTTGCAAGCCCCCCACCCCCCTCCCCATCCATGAATAAGTCACCATTCAACCAGTTTACTATACAATAACAAGCTTTAGTATATATCTATGTATTGGACACAAAGAATTTAAAAGATCATTCAACTCCCTTTTATTAAATCTTTCATAAGACTATCTGAACGGTGACCAGTACCAGACTGGAAACTGTCGATACCAGCTACATTTTTTACTTCGTAATACATAAATAATTATAGAACAGCCCACCTGCGGTCGAAATGCACTGATGCATAATGCCTAGTGAAGGATTATACAAAACTAGGGATTTGAATCATCGACAATAATTGGAATTCAAATTATATTTGACTAAAATAATTTATGTTTCATGTTGTCGTTCTTTTTTAATTATATTTGGAACTTTGTAAACAAAGCTTCTTAATAGCATGTAAAAACATTTTAANNNCCCGCAATTGAAACAAAAAAAAAAAAAAGAAAAAGAAATAATTAAAACTTAGAGAGGTGAAAATAAGGAATCTAGATTTGCTATAAATCTACAACCTACATTATGTGTACAATTAAAAACAAAGAGTTTCTTAAGCGCTCTCCTTGGAAGATAGTTTGCTTAAGTTATAATGTATTCCAAAGTTAATATTTGATTTGTTGGTATTACAGAGTAAAGTTTAATAGGGATCACAAGAACTATAACTTGTGATAAGAACCTGAAATCGATTCTAAATATCCTTCATCGCTGGTGATCTTTCAAGGGGAATTTCTCTTTGACCATGTCACCGTAAATAAGCTTTCGCTTAAAAAAACTGCACTTGCGCATTCGGTTTCTGCAAGTTCTTTATTCTTCATAAAAAAGTTTTCCTTACTGGAAATTCAATCCAAGGTGTGAGATACAAGTCCCAATCAGATGACCTTTAGAGAATTTTGTGTTGTTGTTTTCATTGCAAAGTTTTGAATAACCTGCAGTTTTGAGCATACTAAAAGTTCTGTGACTTAACACCAAAAGGAGCTTGCGAAGCTTTGGATGTGTGTAGGAAATGTTTGCAAGCAGAAATTGAAATTTGTTGGCTTTACAGATCTTTGTAAAAAATTATTCTACGAAGAAGTTTACTCGGCGTAAAGACTAGTCATTGGAGTGTAACAATTAAATTATAATACAAATCTTTTAGAACCAAATACAGCCCCTTCAAATTGACGATACAAAACTCAACAAATATTGGATTTGAAGTATAAGACGTGCATAATGTTGGTTTAAATGATTATCATACTTTATAGTTGGAATCGTTCTACTGAGTCTTCGATGAAAATTTGCTATCAAGTTTTTTTTTAATAAATGGAAATACAGATATCTGATTGAAAACGGTAGGCAAATAAATCTAAGACTACAGAATATATGATTGAAAACGGTAGGCAAATAAATCTAAGACTCTAAACTTTAGTGAAATACCAAGTGTGATAGCTATGTAAGGTTAAGTGTTACCGCCCTGTGTACGCTGTTGGAACATGTGCAGGATATCATATCTCGCCCTGGCTGGTGTGCTCAGGCAAACAAGAGCATAAACAGCCAGGCCAGTGTATCTGTTTGTTTTCATTTGAGTCTTTCGCTCCCTCGTGTTTTGACAACAGGCTTTTTTCTAGTTAGCGCTCCCAGCCTCGCCACACAACAGCAGCAATATCAAAAGACTGGCTCACATCTTCATCGCACTGTCCATGTTTCTTATCCCGGTAAATAATAATATAGGTCTGGGCTAGACGGAGAATCTTGGGTAAAGAAAGTCGTGGACAAAAAAAAATAAAACTGGACAAACATCAACTTACAGAGCTCCAGGCCGGGTATTTATTGAGCATGAGGAGATGGCCCTTGATGCCGAGCAGCAAGCGTGAGATACAGGTGACTTTGCCTGCTGATCGCCTTGATGAGTGTCAGTTTGTTCAGTTGCTACTGTCAGCCAAGCAAAAAACTGGAGTGCTGTTGGTGCAAGACTTCTAGCTCATATCGTGGTGTTTGTGAGTGTTTGCGGGCACTTTTTATATCCTACTTTCTTATTCATTTTTATTTGTTACAAATGTTGCAATAAACTCTCTTGCCTTGATCATTAATTTGGTAGTTTTGAGATAGCCAGCCAGACAGAGAGAGTGAGAAAGAGAGAAAGAGAGAGATGAAGAGAGGTAAGAGGAAGATGAGACAAACATTGGAGTAAATCTATCACAGTTCGGTTGCATTTAAAAATTCCTGTATCTATTAGCTGAAGTAATGGCGTATCACTTCAGTCTCTGGCCTTTATTTATCTTTACTAAGGGACTAAATGTCAAAATCGAACCTATACCTTATAGACTTATGTTTGCATACATTAATTCTAAGTACCAGATTAGTTTCACCATGTGGTATGATTTGCATAAGTCGATTAAAATTGCAATTTTATTTTGTCGTTTCTTCTAATCTTTTCTTTTTAAGATTTACCCTTTTCATTTATACATAGTTAATGAAACTGGTGCAATGAAATGTTTATTCCAAGGTAAATTTAGTTTTCTGCAATTACACTTTTCTTTCACATTTCATCTAATTTTGTCACATTTACTGTATTTACTTTTATAAGCCTCCAAACAAAGTATTAAAAATTGGAACATATTTTAAGCAATGAACACCGTCCTCTCGAAAAATACTGACATAATCACCTACGAATTTTAGTAATTACTGTTTCAAAATTACCCTGTACAATTTCCTTTAAAGTGATTATTAAATATTAAATTTTTTTAACTGCTTTCTCTTACATAATAAACATTTTTTATTTTCAATAAATCTTTAAATTTATTTTTTTTCCTGCACGTTAAGAAAAGCCATCAAAATATTGGTTTTGAAAATAATGTACGAGTACTTCCACATTTTATACCTCGAATCGATAAAAAATTATTCAATGGTAAATGCCAGTTTGAAGAGCAAGTCAATATGGGGTGAATTGTACGTCAACTGGTATTGATTTAAAATTCTCCTGATGAAATCAATACTAATTGTATCCACCTAAGGCGTATTAATTTTTTAAGTGATTCGAAAGCCTACAAAAAAGATAGCTCAAGAACAAGTTTCACGACTGATGCAAGACGACAATTAAACTATTTGTTTTTTCTCAGGTACAATACAACCTCATTGCATCTCAGCAATTATAAGTTGACTTGATAGGGGACAATTATAGAAACCACCGACCTCTACAGCTTCCAGACCCCAGCGATGAAAAAAAACGCCTTTGATTTTCTAATCCAAGTGTTGACCAAACTGTGAAAATCAATACAAGTAATCATGCCTACTTAATAAAATAGAACTTTTTCAATGATGACATTTCCTTGAGATTTCGTATAATTGTAACTGAAATTAAAGGTGCAATTAGCAGCTCTTTTATCATTAAGTTCATAAGTATTCTGTTTACTTATGGTTTTGACAATTTTTTCGACTGAATAATTTACTGTAATCGACTTGATTAAACTAAAATATCTGATAGAAACATCTTTAGAATAACTTCTACAGAAAATCTCTTCCATCCTTTTGTGTTGTATCCGATAGCATAACTTGAATTCTGTCATCTTTCTTTGGGATGAACCCATAGAAATTTAAAAAATTAAAGCTAGTTAGAATTTAAGATTGAATCAAGTTAAAACTCTTTCCTAACTTAAGTTGTTTATTTTGCACGGTTAATAACTAGGCAACCTTAAACTCTAATTTCTTTTTTTTTAAAAAGCTTGTTTTAAAGGGAATCCCCGTTCCCTTTCTGAATCCAAAAAAAAACATTAACAGAGACATAGGGCCATGGTATGGATTCTAACTCAAGCAAAGATTTTAAAAAGTGTTTTAATTTATTTCTAGAGCAAGTCTATTTTCTCCTCGAAACTGTTTTCTTTCCTGGCAACTGAGCCATTGAGAATGATGTCCCCGAAGAAGTCTGTAGCCCAACATCCAATTAATCAACACACACACGGTTCTCTCGGGTCCAGAAATTGATCATTGTTCTCTCCCCTAGCAGCCCTAACAACCAGCTGCTTCCCGTAACAACGGCCGGAAGAGGCTTGTCGGCCACCATTCTAGTTGGCTAGGTTATATTAGTGTTCTTCTTCATTGGTGAGCTTGGGCAATGTTGGAGAAAGAACAGAATAGACAGAAACAAAAAAGATGGACAAATGCAGGAAGTCAGAGGCAAGAAGAAATAGAGAGAGAGACAGATAGAGAGACAGAGACAGAGACAAAGACAGAGATTAAGAGAGACAGACAGACAGAGAGAGAGAGAGAGCTAGAGGAGAATAGAGATATATAGAGAGAGGGAAGAGTTAAAAGAGGACCTCCCGAATCAGGGATTAAAGTTCGTGTCTAATTGCTTCCCTTGGGTAAAAGGCTGTGGCATGTAGGGCATACTTCCATTCAAACGTTTCTCTCTTCTTTATTCATTAATGCAGCCTGATTCTAAGAAACACAGAAAGGTTGGCTGCTGAGGTTTTCACTAATTTTGAAAGTTTCGAGTTAATATTTGAAAACAAACACTGAATACTTTTCTTTTAAATCTTATCTTTGAGATTGGAGATTTTGTAAATCTAGAGTTTACTTTGCAATATTCGTAACAAATGTAGTTTCAGTATAGTTATTTTTGTTCTTAAAACATTATTACAAAATCTGGAAAAAAAATGCTTCATAAATATTTAAATTTTTGTGGTTTTATATCTTTGGTTCAACTTGACGACGTTATTATTAAGTTGCAATTAAGATATCAAAATGACAAGACACATTCATACAAAAACTCTTATATAGTAGTTGGATTAAAAACTTTTTGTTTCGATCTACATACAAAAGTCAGTATGATAAGGAAGAAATTTAAGCCTGAAAAAGTTAAGCCTAATTCAATCACAGCCTGAACACATCTTAATTTCAATGATTATCTTTTAACTTCAGTTTTTTTTTTAAAGAAAACGGACCAATATGGGTCATTAAACTGAAATGTACTTGCTCTTACTATTTTTCCTGGCAGCAAATACGGATATTGTTCACGGACGTTTTACCATCAGGTTTCTTCTTACTCTCTTTTTTTGTCACCTCTTATGCTTCTGATTTTTTCACTAGTTGCTCTATTATCTTCTATGTTCATATTTTCTCCTTGCATAGTTTTCTCAATTTTGACCCTCACTACCGCACTATAAACGATTTCTTTTTATTTACTTCCCCTACTCCAATCTATTTTTGTTTGCTTTGCTCTTCCTCACGAATTTTTGTTATGCCCTCTATCACGCTGCCAATAGCCTCTTTATTATTTCATTCTTTTTACAAAACTCAAGAGGGTGGAAACAAAATCACAAAAACACCACAGATATCCATTGCAGGCTGAAAATAATGCTTGTAAGCATTGTAAAGCCTAGCTCAGTGCTAGATACTTCAGCATCTATAGCCTATCATCCTCCGGGCCTCGGGCACAATCATCTTTCGGTTCCTTGGCGTCACCCCAACAAGCTTGAAAGTGTTTGTAAATTACTGCCACATTTCCTTTCAAAAGCGCGCCAGCCCTTCAGCTCGAAGATCCTACAGGCAAGCTATAAGACAGCCTCCTGTGTCTCCTCTCTCTTCCGTCCTCTCCTTCCCCGTCCCACTTCCCCTGGCCTCGCTGTTCTCATCCCAGGCTGCCGGATTAAAAGCTGATCACGACGGAAACAAATATTTTGGATCGCCCGAGGGAATGGTGTCTAAGGCCAGGGCGGATCCTGAACTGTGGTCTATCTAGCTCTTGGTCTGGATCTAGTAGGGGCCAAAGTAAAATTTAGAGCCCCCTATGTTGATTTTTTGATTCTTTCAAAACTACTTTTTAACGATACGCAAGTATAGTACGCCCTGCTGAATTATCCGGGGGGACTAATTGTGATGGGGTTCTGATTAGTTCGAGACACCGACACTTTCTGGTTAGCACCGTCTAGTAATTGGACTCTCCAGAGCTGCTGGAAGCGCCCCCGGGTGGCCAGGAGGAGCGGGCGGGTCCTTTCGAGCCGGAAGCTGATTGCAAGTGGATCCGGCTTGTTTCCTGACAGGCGCACAAGACGGCTTCCGGAAACTCTAACCAACATGGTGGTCCTCCGGGGATAATTATACAGAAGTAGAGCAAAATTCCTTTTGTTTCCACTTGAATGTGTCGACTTTAGTCTTTGTAAGCAGCTCCTCTACAGAAAACACAAAAGAGGGGTAAACATAGACCCTTGTTTTCTTTTCTTACATCAGCAGATTGTGACGTCTGTATGAGTTAAAAAAAAACTCACGATCCTATACAACGTAGTTATGTAAGGTTGAGAGAATGGACAAGCTTATGAAAATATGAAAAAGGTGCAACTGTAAAATAAACACATAATAAAAAAAAAGATAAGATATAAAATTCTTGCTAATATTTGCAATATCCCTGCCAGTAAAAAATAAGTTTGCATTTTTCATTTAAAATAGGCTTATTGTTTTGTAATTTTTTTTTTATTCATGATGGTCTAACATCGTGTTAAAATGAAGAAAGCATCTATCTTTTTAATCTGAGGGTAAACGGTTAAACTAGATTTAGATTCCGTTCCGATCGGTTCAATAAAATCGCTTTCCGAGCCTCGTCTCTTCTTGGGTGTCAAAAATCCAATATGAACTGTAAGAACCTCTTTTTCCTGGCAACACGTATCATAATTTTTTCCTGATTCACAGGAAATCATACAATTACAAATAAACAGTGCTGCGCCTTTTCCAGGAGGCTTTTTTGTTCTTGTTTTCATTTGTTTTAGTTACCAAACATTACGCAAAAAATTGATCATTTCCAATTATAATAATGGATGTTGTGTAATTTAAATTCACACATAACCCGCAGTGTTATATAACTCGTTTTTTTCAGGAAAACATTTTTAAAAAATGTGTTGATTCCAAATCTTATCAGGTGAAGAAGATATTATTAACATATAGATATAATCGTATAAGGCACTGTAGACTTATGAACCGTAAGGAAGAAAAGGCTTATATAATATGTTAATGATCACATCCAAACTGCTTTCTATATTAACTTAATAGTCGTGATGAGAAAATTGGTAATAAAAACTCAATTTTATAAAAAAGACAGTATCGAGTCGATTATTACAGGTTTTTGTTAAGTTAGAAGAAAACTTGAGAAAACTGAATCCCAAACAATTTTTATATCTGTATACTTCCTTATTTCTTAATTTCCTTTTCTCCCTCAAAGCACTCTCTCAATTATGCACTCACACACTCTATCTATCTATCTATCTATCTATTTATCTATCTATCTATCTATC
>BMAT01006342.1:531499-545028 GCA_019649035.1 Elysia marginata
AATGAACAGGTGGCAGGGAAATTAGACATTAAGACAGGTAATTACACACATAGAAAAATGGAGAAACACTTGCCCAGAGAAAAGAGCAGAGAGCAGAAAAAAAATAATAGATTGAAAATTAAGAGAGATGGAGAGAGATAGAGGGGGGGGGACAGAGAGAGACAGTCAGACAAGCAGATAGGCAGACAGAGATAGACAGACGGAGAGAGAGAGGAAAAGCGAGAGAGAGAGAGACAAACAGACAGAGAGAGAGAGGGAGAGAAAGAGACAGACAGAGAGAGGAAGAGCAAGAGACAGACAGAGAGACAGAGAGAGAGCGGAAGAGCAAGAGAGAGACAGGGAGAAAAAGAGACAGACAGAGAGAGACTTGTAGGAAGAGGAAGAGCGAGACAAAGAGGCAGAGAAAAGAAAGAGTTGCAGGGAGAAAGAGCTTATTAGATTTAGAGACATAGAAATTCTAAGGCTTCAGTAGTCAAAAGCAAAAGAATTAAGTAATAAAAAATATAGTGAGAATCGAGAGAATGAGAGAGCAAGAAAGAGAGGGAGACAGAGACAGAGAGAGAAAGAAGGCGAAGAAGGAGTGTTTGCCAAACCGTTCACGATAGTTTTTTTAAGTAGCTGAATAAAACGTTCTACGAAGAGTGAAAATAAACCACATCAATATTATCAACATTTTGACACTTTATAACATAACCTCAGTAAGGTTTGTATTTCTCTCTTCGTGCTTTATTTTCAGAAGGCTGTATGTAGGGTTATCTAAGTGTATCTGAAAAACATTATTGTCCCCCCCTGTCCATCTGTTTGTCTGTCTGTCTGTCTGTCTATCTGTCTGTTTGTCTGCCTCGCTCTCTATCTATCTATCTATCTATCTATCTCTCTATCTCCTGCCTTTTTTCCTATGCCTATGGTTGCCTCCACCCTTTACATCTGTCAAACGTTCAGTATGATTTAGCCAGTCTATGTTAAATATAAAATGACTTCTCCTCCTCCCCTTCCTTCTCTCTTTTTCTATAGTTTTTATATTGGGGTTTCCAGTCTGATAAATTTTAATCAATTATTTAGGCACAATGGCGTCTTCTCCCTATCACTATTCCTTTTTTTTCTCTCTAAGGTTGTCACATCTTGAATCTATCCCCTGTCTCTCTTTCATTCACACCTCTCTCTTTATCTATCTATCTTATATTCTTGGTCTATCCATGTGTATATCTATTTATCTTCTATCTATCTATTTATCTTCTATCTATCTATCTATTTATCTATCTAGATTCTAGGTTTTTTATGTCATGAAATACAGAGCTCAACTTGAATAAGGAGCTTCTGTATACATTGTAGCCTAGACCTATGGTGTCGCATAAAAATAAGGTAGGACTAGGCTACAATGTATCTATCTATCTATCTATCTATCTATCTATCTATCTATCTATCTATCTATCTATCTATCTATCTATCTATCTGTCTGTCTGTCTTCTCTCTCACTTTCCTTTTAGATATTTTACTTCCTTCAATATTCTCTTCCAATAATGTAAGATATCACACTTGAATTTCCCTTCTCTGTTTCTTTGTGTCAGAGCTTAGATCCCATTCTCTCTGTCCTTCTTCTTCACCTTAAACTAGATCTTGTGGAGCCCTAAATGCTATTAAAACTAATCAGTCTAGAATAAACGGACAAGAGCTATCAACCGCAAATTTAAACTACAGGTAATATTCGAACAAGAAAAATGATTAAGTCTTGTTTCAAAAAGCGACTCTCATTAATTCTATCATTTCATTTAAGGTTTAGAATTATTTTTTAAAGTTAGTGAAAACCATTTTCACAAGCTTTCGGTGTTCACATCTAATTTCCGTAAAAGGACTCTGTGCGAAAATTTGTAACGCGCATGATAGTGCATAACCGATTTGTGAACTTCCTGATCATCTTTATTGAAATCCCACCTAAGAGGTCTATTTATGTTCCTGTAAAAATCTATTACTTTTTATTTTTAAATTTAAAAAATGCTGTTTTGATTATAAAAAAAATAGTATTATGCCTACTCCAATCTTTAGGACATTTTCAAATTTTGAGCCAAATTTGACATATCTGTGTGGTCTAAAGTGCTCGCGTAGTTTGTCCTCATTTTCGGCTTAGCTTAACTATGATTAGATTATGCGGCTGTCTGCATATATTACTATGCTATTTCCTAACTGGAATTTACCGTCTTTATGGATATTTGCCGTGTTGAAGTACACTTGGCCTTTGTACTTCTCCCTGTTCTGTAACACAATACTCTTGATGACCAAGCAGTTAAGTCTCTGTTGAGTAATCTTTTCTGTTCCATGTTTCTCTCAACATGTTAATGGCCCATCCTTGAGAGTTTAAAAACTTTTTGCTGGTCACAGAAAACATCTACTCGCTCATACATAATTCAACCTTCAAAGACAAACAGTTACTACGTAGTTATATCTCGTATACATTGTTGGTGTTTAACTAGCAGTATATCATAGTGAGTCAAACTTGAAACAAAAAGGAGAAAAACTTTTATAACCTCATTAGACTTCGTAATGCTCGACTAAATTGACAAGGAATAATTGCTGATAATCTCGTGTCAACTTTTCATGGCATATGATTCTGTTTGTGGTTAAAGTAAGGTGTAATACCAACATCAGCATAATGCTATTTTGCTCCTTTTTCTCTTTTTTTTTACGACATTGCCAGGTGTGATATCGGCAAAGAGCAAAACTTGGTAATTTTCAGAAAGGGAGAAAGGGCACAAGGTGACAAAAAGAGCAATATGCTTTTTCTTCCATTTCTTCAAATTGCCAAGTGCAGTATACTCCTTTTATTTTCTACAAATTTCTAAGTGCGGTTTCAAATCAGTTGGTTTTTTTTCTTTTTCTTCTTCGATATTGCAATCGGTATGACCAAGGTACAATTCTTTTTCTTCTCTTCGTTTTAATGATGAAGGTTCTACACGTATTATTGCTAAATTTAGCAATAAAAAAATATCTCCTTAAATCGGGACTTAATAGAAGTGCCAATTACTTTATCAAAAGTTTTGTGTTCTGCGAACGGTTGGAAACGGTTGACGTCATAACTTTACACGAGCCTAGCAGATCATGGTCAGTTGGAAACGGTTGACGTCATAACTTCATGCCAACTCGCGATCAGGTGGAGTCGCCAGAGGGTCTCACCTTCGAAACCTAACCAGTCAATGTGTCGAGGACTTTGTGGTGCGATTAACGGACTTAGGTAAACATTGAAGTGGATAGCTTTCTATACAATATAGAAGAAGTAAAAAACTAGTAGTTCATGAATTCTTATGAAAATTTTGTGACGATTTTTTGATAACGAAGAAGAATTGGCCACTATGGACTGTATCTTCAAAGCTTTTGTCAACCACAACTAAAACATGTAAAATAATGGCCAGATATTTTCTCCCACAAGATAGAAAAACCCATGGTAAGCTCTGATGATGATTCGAACCTATGACTTTCATCAAACACACTCAGTCTCTACAAACTTTATTATTAATATTTATGGCTCTATTCAATTAATTGTCACTGTCACTAAGTAAATTACATACTGGAATCTGTGTTTGGAAAACCTGGCATCAATAATATACTCATGGCACGTAGTACTTGGACACTCCATGGTTAAAGTTTACATTATCAAAATGTGATCGGCAACTTGTCTTGTTTCAACATGGCGACATTTAAATTCCTCAACAAACTGGAAAAAATTTTTCAGTTTTTTTAATGAAGGGTTGTTGCGGATGTTCGTGAGGAAAACAACAAACACCAAGAGAAAGCGAAATAGGTAAAGAAGCAAACGGACTGAGCGACACAGTGACCATGGACTGATTGTCATTTGTTAAAAGGGTAAGGAAAGAAGGCAGAAAGGTTAGTCAGTAAGATAAATTGAAAATTAAAAGAAACAGGTGTAAACAAATGGACATGGAAGTAAGATAAGCAGACAAAAATAGGAAAGAAAGAAATAGAAAAAGAAACACATGGAAAGGAAAAGGGAGGTCATCTACAAAATACTAGCCCGAATCTCTATGAGATCCAACTACATGTATTGAGGTAGACATGACCAGCATCGGTCCCCGCCGGACAAAATGGCCAGAGTGAAATTGCCCACAGCTGGTACTCCCTGCAAGACAATGGGATATTTCCTCAATTAGAGAGGCCGCGAACTTCACCCAGCAGGGAGCGCTGGAAACTACTCACGTTGGTGCTCACCACCGGCCCCTAAACCCCCGCAGATGAGCAACATAGACACCGAGGTTTGCACTCAAACAGCCATTTATTTACCCACGTCCTGACGTCCAGGCAAATCTCTGGTAAGGTCACAGGCAACAAACCAACAGCGCCGGGTTATTATTGTGACTCCGGCACCCAATTTTCAAATTACACTGACAACGGGTTGGCCACTCTCAACGCTCACCCTGAGCTTTTGTCGTCCTCGTCGTCATAAAGTTTGGACGCTTGACATTTTGGCTGAGGCTGGAGTGTTCGTGAGCTGTCCGGGGAAATCGCTGCGGTTTGTTTGCCCTTACAGCGTGAGTGATACCATTATTACAGCCATGAACAAAGCTCGTGGTAATTACGTATAAATCACGGGGGATTCGGAAGCTGCTACTGATGCGTGTAATACTGGTGACTCAAACCGTACAATTTACCATAAATATCTCGCTTTACGCTCTGGGGCCCATTTACAGCTTAACTGAGATTTATCAAAGGAAGAAGAGGCAATAATATTATATACAATTCAACCTCGGGGTTTCATGTAAAGATTTTGTTTGTCTCCATCAAACATTTTACAGACAGAAGATAAATATGACGTTATTGTTTATAGTGTTTTTCCTAATATTTGAAGGTTCTTTCTAAATTATCTTTGTTTAGATCTATATTTGAATTATTCTGTCCTCTTTTGGTTCCAAATCACACGATAAGAAAAAAATGCCACTCTGTTTAGGAAATCTGCAGGATGAAAAGTTTGAAACAAAGTCTTGGCATTTCTTTCATTCAAATGAATATTGTACTTTTTTCTTCGTTTTCTTTCCCTGTTTTTTCAGCTCTTAAGACCTAGTTTAAATTTATTTATCAGTTTTATTTTTCAGTAAGGTATTTGCTTTCCCTTTAGACACTCGTACTAGAGGGAGTAATTATAGTCGCCTTAAGACTATTGGAACTATACGTCTATGCTTAAGGATATTAGAAATATGAAGTAAACTAATTAAACAATATTTTAGTCAGACCTGGCAAAGGCCAAGTAAAGAGGTCCCCAGCGCATTACAAAAGCATAACCTTAATTTGCTTTAAAGCACAGATTTAAAGTCAGATGAAAGCGTTTACAAAGTGAAGAAATGAAGAGCAGAATAAATGACGAACATTATTACATACAATAACGCTACAGCAGTGAACGCTTTTGCCCCCGTCAGGCAGCTTGGTTGCACGGCAGTTGAAGATGTTTGACCAAAGTTAAGCTGAAATTACGGCAAATATCAGCGCAGTCTCAAGGAACTCAACAAGTAACTGTTAAACTTTGTATGACGCAATAATGTTCCCCTATCATGCGAGCAGCAAAAAGTTGATCGTTTAAAATGCTCGAGCACTCGCGTAAACTACAAACATTTCAGAGCTCATCGATTATGAACATAACAATATTTTAAGATTATCTCTCAACATTCACATGAAAACTCAATTTTTTTTCAATGACAAAAGGATTTGGATCCGCTTACAACGGTCCCCTCACTTTAAGCATAACCTCGAACGAGCCTACGACATGAATCATGTTTTTCCATGGCATCATCATGAAACTACTGAGAACTCTATTTCTTGTGACAGGTACTGACTTACACACATATTGGGGATCAAAGTGTCGCAGCATGCAGCACTGCTACCACTGATGTCCTCAGTCTGTCGTCACTCTGGCACTGCCACAAACTTACCCGTGGGAACCAGCTGACCTCTGACCCTACTATATTTCCATCTCCCGCATCTTCCGCCAAAATAATCCTCCATAATGTGTAGCCCTTGAACTATAAGCCTGCAATCTAAGCGCACCTCGCAACACTGATTCAATTATGATTGTCTGCATACATATATATGCAAAGGCAAATTACGCTCTTACTCTATTTCAACATGAAAGAGGGCGAGTAAAAAACAAGAAGTAAACAATAAAGCGAAAAGCAAACCAGTAGTTATATAAATCTAAAGGCACCCTTATCGAGATTTGACTATCTGGGAATGTAAAGTATAATGGGGGTTTTCATATGCTTTTAGCAATGGCTTTTAATAATGATGACTTGAATTTTTTTTTTGGCTCTTCTATCCCTAAACCTTAAAATAAAGTTCACTCAATCAAAGCGATGTGAAACGGACCCAGAACCGGAGTTAAGATTTAGATCGCTGCAAGTTGATAATTTTAGACCCGGAATTATCGGTCGAGATATTGATAAAAATAGAATCTAATTATGAAACTAAGGTCTAAACTGCCCATATATTCTCCTCGGTTGAGAGATAACCCAAAGCTTCAAAAGTAGACAGGAGTCTTTAAAAAATTTACATAGACTTATTCTTTGGTTTCATAATAGTCTATACATTTTGTAGGAAATATTTTGTCGAATCCTATAAGTTTAAAGCCTTTCCTTGTGCTAAAACACAACAGCGGTTTCCAGCAAACTTTTTAAATTTTAGCCAACGCACCGTATGGTGTAGATTCAAATGTACATGAACTTTATAAAGAACAAAAATATAGGTCAAATTATACACGTTTTGAACAAAAATAGTTGGCGGAAGGCCGCACATGAATAAATTAGGATTCCGGCCGATTCATAACTTATTTTTGTTGAATTCTGTAGAATTGGTCGAAATCGCAAATCAGCTCTTGAAACCAATCTAGAGTCTCGATTAGGGCTAGATCTAGATCTATCTTAGGTTTGGGGCGCCATTTTTCTTTGATTGTTGGCTGAAGATGTCATGTTTTCTTCTGTTTTAGTCTTAGGGCATAAACTCCGCGTGTCAAACTTTCTTCAATTTGAGGCTCGCTTGTTTAAATAATTCATAAGGACAAAATCCTTCAAAAATTAAAGGAGGGTTTGTAGGATATATAACTAAGTGTAAGGGTTTGATCTCAATTGATTTTAATGAATGTCTGCATGAAAGTTTAAAAATAAAAAGCAGTTTTTGAAAGCCATAAGTAATCTTTAGAGCCTTAAATATCTAAGCATAGTTTTAGGCATAGAATTGTTGTTTAGATCTAATACATTAATCACATCCAAAGTTAAAAAAAAAATCTACATACAAATCTTTACCTCGGCAGTAAAGTTATTCTCTAAATCGTTTTATTGTGTAGATTCAGATCTAAATCATATCCATAACATAGGTGCATGTATGGACTGAGAAGCTATACTTAGATCTAAATATTATTAACATCTAAATTCTAATTTATACTAAGATCTAAACCTACATGAAGATCTTTGTCTCGGCATTTCTCACCTATACTTTACACATCAACAAACCGACAGGGTTTATAACAACGGCATTAAAGTTTTTTTTTTCTTTTCTAGTGTAGGTATCTGTTGGCTTAATCATAGTTCATGGTCTCTAAAAGGGGAAAGTTGGCTTGTTTTGTCGAATTTGATTACAGCTCGCTAGAAAACCAGACTTGTTACAAACTAGTCGGCTTCGTTGCCCGGTGCGTTGCTTTATTCACTCTTAGAGACCTTTAGCACACGCACCGTGTCTCACTACGCGTACGTGAAAATCGGGAAAGCAGATTGAGGAAACTATAAAAGTAATGAAACCAGTTTCTAAAAATAGACCCACAGACGTTCGCGTCATACTCACGCGTTGCTGCTTAAAGTCTGTATTGTTTTAAAAAGAACAACCATTGTATTTTCTTTTTCCTTGAAAACAGGTTGCTCTAAATAGGTTGTTTGTCGTCGAATCTAAGACTAAACGAAAACGTTTTCCATTGAATATAAACTGAAAATGAAAATGAAAACTGATAGCAGAGAAAAAAGAACGGGTTTAGAAAAGAACATAGCAGGTAAAAAAAAAGATAGAAGTTAGAAAATAGTATTACTATTAGTGGGTAAAGGAAGCAAAAGAAAACAAGCAAGTCCACCTGGAATGAGTGAGGCGAGATGGCTTGGGAGAACCAGAGATAAACAGATAGGAAAGTTGTTGTTATGATCACAAAATTTGATACCGGTACATTTTGATTTTCTTGTATAGAGACAACTGAACATTATTTCAGGTTTAATTATGCTGGTTTACTCTCTGTTCCTTGGAGAATAAGAGATACACCGACACTTGGGCAACTACTAATTTCGATTTTCCAACACACCAAAAATAACTATTGATTCCAATTTTCAATGGCACCAATGAATGTCTCCTGAAGCAATTCATCCCATTTCGTATCGATGATGAAAACCAGTCAAAATGGCAGTTTTAACTACATTACACTTAACCCCGGCCCGGCACAGTCAGTGGTTGACATTTGCCGACAGATTGCTTCTCTTCTCTAATTACCGTGCTATTGACTTTCCACTGTAATTCTCAATAAGGATTAATCTTTCCCTTAGGTTCTGAAACATTTTAAACTTTCGCTTTGTAAAGATGAGGCAAGGAAACTTGGTGTTTTTAACTTAAAGAGCGCTGTATTGGGCATACGTGGCGTTAGCTTAAATGTTGATCGATGGAGAAATTGCCGTGGGCCAAAGCTATTAAAAAAATAAAGTATGATTGGAAATCCGAATTTTCCGTGGTTTGAGTACATTACGTTGGGACATCTTTCTGAAAACTAAAAAAGCAATCGATGGAGGTATTGGATCTGTAACGATGTCTTCAAAACTTGCAATGCTGAAAAGGACAAAATGTAATTGTTTTGGGAAGAGCGAAATTGTTTTGTTTTAACTGAAAATTTTAAAGTCTTGAAGTTATCAACCAAAATTTGAACATGTATTATCACAGAGAGTAAAATAATTGCGATGAATTATTTTGGTACTATTTGTTTCTTATTGTTTTTTCACCTTAAGTTAAACTGAACTTTTTGTGGAAGAATATGAGGATCTCAACTTGAAATATTTACTACTTTATGTGTAAAAAAACCACCATTAGTTCAGGGGCTAAAACCCTTTCATACTTTTACTAATTTCTATATTTCCGTTCAGTTTTACAGAGAAAAATCTTAACTATGGCCGAGGGCCTAGGTTGAAGCCTGCTCACTGCATAACTATTTTTATTTTCAGTTTTGTTCGTTTGTCGAAAACAGTGGACACTTGATGACATTGGTATGTAAAAATACTGTACTTAATTTTATTTTGAAAGCGGGAATATAGGCCTACTCACCATTAAACTAGCGTAAAATATCTTAGGTCTTTCCAGTCAACTTGAGCATTCTATAAAATAGTTTGAAACTATATAATTAAGCATCTCTAATACTCAAAGTTTTTTAAGATATTTGAGGCCCATCCACTTTTTGGTCTCCTGTCAAATTGTTACATAAATTTGAACATAGGCTGAAAGGTACTAATCGCATCTATGTTTTTGTACATGTTGCTATAATTAGTTTGTTTGGCTAAAAAGCAAATTTTATTTATTTTTGGTGTGTACAGTTTTTATTGTTAGCAAAAATAATTTAAAGAGCGGGGAATAATTACATATTTCATCGTATCTGTACAAGAAAAACAGACCAAAACTTTTGGATTCAATAAGAGCAAGAAAGAAGGAGACGAACATTCTAACACGCATGTTATAATTTTGGTTTAGCAGAACAAGAAATAGGTTTCTGTCCAATGTTAAGGTGGGAACATAGGAAATTTTTTCTTCCCGTTATGCAAACAGAGAACAATAAATTTAACCACAAATAGCATTTAAACTTTCGTAGTCAAAAACGAAATATTAATTACTACCTTGTCACAACTTCATATATCGCATGGACTTAATGATCACCATTGGAAGTGACTATAAAAAATTTCAAATGAGACATGGATTTCATAGACCGTTAGACAATAGCGTTCCTGTAACATAGATTATGCAGAACGCGTCATCAATTTTTGTTCAGGGTCACGAAAGATGACTACAAAAGGTGACAGAGGCCGCCCATTGACAACAAAGATGAGCCTTCACACCTACATGTGGCACTGGATCCCAGGGAAACCGAATATCTTGATAAATGGCTAGAGGATTTGAGAGGATAGGTGGTTTTTTATTTTACGATTATAGATTCCTTTTACTGACCTTACATAGCGCACGCTTATCATTGTTTTTCGGTTGTGGAAAATGGAAATACAAAAGAGGGGAATAGATTGATGTCACAAATAAAGCTTTAAAAATCTTATCTGTGCTCTTTTTAATTGGTGTGTGATGCATACAGTATCTCATGATGGTCACAGCTCTCGTACAAGATTCAAGATGTCTCTGCTCTCAGTTTCCACGAATTGGTATAAGAATTTATCAAAGTTTTACAAAGAAAATTTGAGGACTAATGAGGACCAGCTTAGGTTATCCATTGAATCGAATACATTGTGCATACGTTGTATTTAATTTTGATTATACGTCTAAGCTAGAGTTTCCAGTACTTTGTGTTGAATAAGAAAAAACGAGAGTAAAAAACATACAAACATTATCGCCTCCATTTCTTTCTTGCTTTGGAAGGATTTAGTTGAAAATTGGTGTAAACTTTCTTTCAAAACTTCTAGGCTAGCCTGTTAACTGTTATTAAATACCTGACATCGAACCTTTGGTTTTGCAGCTTTCTTTTTCTTTTTAAAGGTAACTGTTTCTGGAACAACAAAAAAAACAAGTTAGACTGCAGTTCTCATAAGATCCCTCAATCCCAGCATAACTAATTTTGTCATATCTATTACTGACTTGGGTCAATCCAGGGGGTATTGATACCACAGGGCGTGCCTTGGCTTCAGTGATATCGCTTTGAGTGTCCAGCCCAATTCGATACCGCTATATGAGCGCCCGGTCTGTATTGATATCTCTGACAACTGCCGGCTGGGTGTCACTCACCGCTATACCGCCATCCCCGATAGTCATACACTGTCGCGCCATGTCACAGACTGCGCAGATCAGGTGTTGGAGATTTTTTTTCGGGCCTACCAGTATCCCCCCTATCACATTCATAGGTGATCAACCACAAGGTCAACAGGTGTGCATCTGATTTGACCAGTGGATCGGAGTTTCTGGGAAACCTAATGTGTTGCATATGCCGCCTTTCCTAAGTTTATGCTCGGCGTCGAACGGTTGCGAGATGGTCGTTACCTCTGCAGTTCACACTGAATAAGTGTTGCCGTATATCGCGCCTTTGCGGGCCCTTACATGCTCGTAAATCGGGGGATATTAGGACTTTAGCGTTTTTCAAACATCTAACTTCATTTTTAATGTAGTTTAAAACAGTTATCTAAGTATTGGTGAAAGATTTACAATGTAGTGTTCACACAGTTCGAACAATGCAAGCCAACCTGGCCAGAAGGCGATTATTGTGTGTTCTGGTTGTATGAGAGTTGCGTTTACTGTGATAAAATAATTTATACCTCAAAAATAAGGCTGGATTCTCTGAAGGAAATCTTCGTCTTTGACTTCATCAAGATTCTCCTTGACGCAAGAAAAATTAACAAAAAAATTGAGTGCTCTTTATTCCCTGCCTTTGTTTTCGGGATAAAAAAAAGATAAAGAGAAAGTGAATTTAACCAACCACCAACGTGCTTACACAAAAGTATAGGGTAATCTACAAGCGCATATGACTATGTAAAAGATATGCTTGTTACTGTTAGTATTCAACTGTGCAAAGAAGAAAAAAAGTTTGGTCACAGATTGAGTCGGAGTCTGGTCACATTACAGACCTTTAGCACACGCACCGTGTCTCACTACGCGTACGTGAAAATCGGGAAAGCAGATTGAGAAACTATCAAAAAATAATGAAATCAGTTTCTAAAAATAGAACGTCTGTTGGTCTATTTTTAGAAACTGGTTTCATTATTTTTATAGTTTCTCAATCTGCTTTCCCGATTTTCACGTACGCGTAGTGAGACACGGTGCGTGTGCTAAAGGTCTCTAATAAGAGACTGCTTGCGACGTACAGAGCTGATGATATCATGGAGATGTATAACGTGATGCTACTTTTATATATATTGTTATCGTTTATTTTTTAACTTTAAGTGTTTTTTTTTTTTGTGCTTGTTCTTTTTCTTACTCTCCAAAAAGCCAAAGAAGCTGTTTTATGGCAGCTTTGTTGTTGTGCTGTTTTTGTTGGGTTTTTTTTTGTTGTTGTTGTTTATGTTGTTATTACTGCTGTTGTTGGCCTTGAGTTGTGTGTTTTAGAGTAAGGATTACAGCACTGGTGAATACAAACATTCACATTAAAAGGAAATAATATTAACAATGATATAACGATAATTATCGATAGATAGGTAGATAGGCAGATAGCAATTAGCATTTGTAGTTCGTAAGCTGATAGAATTATGCTCTGTGATTTACATAGGTGGTTATACATAGAGTTATAAAAATAATTATATTAACAAAGTGACAGAAAGGTTGTTAAGCAATGGCAAAGTGTATGAAAAATGTTTGACATAAACATTGAGATTTACGGTTTGATGAGCTATTATACAACATGTCAAAAAGTACAACATAGTCTATTTAACAAATGGTTTAAAAAAAACATAATCATGACTAAAAATCGATACACATAAACATATGATTGCAAAGTTTCTATTAAATAATAATTATATAAATCTAGAGAAGATATTTTATTGAGGCTAAAAATTTCTCGAATTTTTTTTCAACTGCTCTGCTCTCACATACAGGAATCCAGGAAAAATCATCTTGATGAGTAAGAGGCCCGTCGATGGTCTTGATCCTGATTTCCACCTCCTTGTGGGGAACAAAGAGCTAGCTTGGGAGGAAAATCCATGTAGAATTTGTATCTGTGCAGTAGCTTGTCGACTTGGTTTTTGAATGGGTTGATACTTGGAGCAGTAACATTGATTTCGGGGAGGCTAACATCGTTGAAGTAGTCTTACTGAAAGGTGAAAAAAGCAGTAATAATTAATTATTCTCCTTAAGACTCTGAAACACGGTAGAAAAGAAAAGAAAAACCGATGGAAATCGACGCGCCTGTCCAGCAACACTTTTCATTTGTGCCTGATATCCTGAATTGGATCAGCTTGTTCAGTTACCAACTAGATCTTTAATGTTTTTATTCACCCTGAGGTTTGAAAATATCTGTTGCGTATCGAGGTTAAGGGTCAGAGAAGTTTGTTCATTTAGTACTGAATATTATAGACAACCCATTGATTTCCAAAAACAATATTAAGACCTGTTAATGACTGCATTGGCACTGACACTCTTAAGCTAACTAAAAACAAAGCTTGTTTGATAGCAGGCAAGAATGAGTTGTGAAAACAGCTATTTAAATAGAATACCATAAAATTTAAAAATTAAAAATCATCAACGACAATGAAAATAAATCTCAACCATTAATGTTTAGAAGATGAAATTACCTTGCACGATAAAATCAAAACTATTATATT
>BMAT01006342.1:562783-573539 GCA_019649035.1 Elysia marginata
CAATCTTAAGCTGAATATTCACTGCGCGTGTATAACATTGTTTTAGATGATTGTCATCAACCAGGAAGTGGTTTTTGCCATGTGAGAATGAAACTGACAGAGTTTTTTATTTAAAAGTTTTTAATATTTTTTACTGTTATAGTCAAAATATGACCTGATGTTCTTGTTATTCCTGGAATTCAAATTGGATCCAATAAATAATATTATTGAAAATTACTGGGCTCTTAGTTTCATATGTCTGTAGTTTATCTAAAATTTTGTGGATAGTGTATATGTCTGGCATTCTGTCCAAATAAGTCGTAAGTTGAATGGTTCAGTTTTGATATACCGGTACAAGCTTTTAAAGTTTAGTCGGTGTTCAGAAGGCAATTTTTTTTTTTTAGATATTAGAGATGGATGCTAAAACCACATCTAGACAGTTTTCAGGCCTCATTCATGTTGAAATTTCATGTTTAATGTGTTTATTTTCAATTGTTATTGTCAATAAGGCTTCAACATCTTTATAGTTGTCTGAACATTACATGCCATTTTCTCCCTTTTCTGAAACTTCACAAGTCCTAACCCTGCTGATTTCAAACGGCTATAACTTTATACAAAAGTATGAAAGAGCTTTTCTGTCTGTTGTATTTGAAAGTAGAGAAAATAAGCTTTTCTTTGATACCAATATCTGACTACCTTTCAATTTTGACTCATTCAGACTGGTTGCAAGACATATTATATTCTTTGTGTCTTCTCTGTTTTTATCATTCAGTAATGTTTGTTTTTTCATCGAATTGTTAGAATTGGTGGGAAAAGTTGAAAGTCTTTTGTAGAGTAAGTTAATCTGTTCAAGGCAAGGCTTGCCTCTTTAACCACTGTTTCTTAACTTAGAAACCCAAAGCTAAATATTATAAAGGAATTAAAAGTTTAGGATGTCTGTTATATGAAGTCACATTAACTTTTATCAGTAGCCACTATCTCTGTCAGTAAATAAGAACAAGTTGTTCAAACTATTCGGCAAAAAATCAGCTAGTTTTTCTCTGCACCACTTACGGACATCAGTCACTACATTGTCATCAGTGTAGTCACTCCATTTCTATCGTTTTATAAACTTTGGACATAGAAAAAAGTTTGAAGGGGCTAAATCTGGGCTAAAAGGAGGACGAGGTAAGATCTCCTGGAATCTGAGTCAAACTAGGGGATGTATAGTTGTTGGACTGTTATGATGATAAAATTATATTATTGCTTCACTTCCAATTGACGGTGCACCTAATCCGAATATATTTTTATGGCATTAGCACATCTTGCTGTTTAATATAACATCGACAGTTTTCACAAGCATATTAGTTAATTTACACCTGCGGTTTAGCATATGTTTCAGTGACGTGTCGACTAAAGCAAAGTTGGTCTTGCAGACCTGATTTAATCAGGTTGTCACCATTACATCTTTTCGTCCACATTCTCACTGTTCTCATATCTACACAAGCACCTCTGTAGATATCAAAAATGTTTTGATGAATACCAGCTGGTGAAGTTCCTTCAGCATTCAAGCTTTTAGTGACCTCTCATTGCTCAAAAGCAAGTTCTCTGCTCTGCAATCTTTTGTCCTGCACATACGAACACAACTACATGTGATGTTTTGAGCAATAGAACACGGATATGATGTCACACTCATATCTGCTTATTGCTTGGAGAGCAGTAAGTTTACATGCTGGGAAGACTTGTTGCCAACGTTTATGTGGACATTGTACACATGTAATTATATAGTAAAATATAGCACATGAAGCAAGACTTTTCAGTCGATCCTCGTTTTTTAATAATGTGGTAATAATTCATACATACTGTGTATGTGTACAGAAAGACGAACAATGTAGGGATTGTAATTTTTGTTATTAAATGTAACATAGATCATAATACTTATTAGATCTGAATTATCTAACCATGCTTGAATGCTCCGAGATACACTGTGAATAAATTACATGTAGTTTCAATTGTTATTTTCTTGTTTATTGCTGACCAAATCATACAATTAAGCTTGGATATTTCAGATCCTGTGGGGACAAAATTGACTTCACATTATCAAAAAATTGAATTTCAGCTTTTAGGAAAAATGCTTGAAATGTCTGCCCATTGTATAATTAAAACCTTCATTTTAAGAAGTGTAGTGGCAACATGGTATACTATAAGCTTTGTTTCTCTCAGTTGCAAGGCGCCAGGTGTCAAAGCTACTTTAAGCAGAAAGATTGAATCGTACTAAGGGCAGACAGATCAGGCATTTCCATTTAAAGCCTACTCTTCACTGCTAATTTAGTACCTTTAAAATCTTTCAATCTTTTGATTGTGCAAGGGCTGCCTTCATTATTCATTCTTTTCCATTCAAATAGTCCCATCCCCACCTTCCATTTTTTTTAGTCTTGCCTATGTATACATTTTACTGACTTGAAAAAAAGTTGAACACTTCTGTTTCAGTTTAGTACTTTTTAGATACGAACATTAAGGATTTAACACCCAAAGGTTGTGAAAATTGATTTACTTATAAAAAAGCAATAAAAAATTATATCTTATGCAGAGTGGATAAGGTGGTGGACTGAATTTTTTTAAGCGCTTTGTTCTTTTTCTCTTTGTTTTAGATCATTAAAAATTTTAACATCTTTGCTTAAAAAATCGATAATTTCAAGAAACGTTTTGCATTTAGAAGTCTTGTTCACAGTAGCGCTTTTGAAGTTGAAAATTGCAATACCTGACTTGTTCACCCCTGGGCGGGAGACATTTATTTTGAACATTTCAAACTGAATTTAATACATATTAAAATGAATTGTTTTTCAAAAGTATTAGTTATGCACCCTTGAAACTTTGTGAAAATTCTTTTTTACCACAAACACAAACATGTAAAAAAACAGTTTTCAAAGAAAGTTAAAAACATGATAAACTTCAACAACCATTGCAGTGTTGTAATTGGGAATGCATTTTAGCATCTTTATTGCACATTGAGAAAGGGGAAACAACACTAAGAGTTTCACCAGACAGAATAAAAAGCATGGTTATGTCCCTTTTCCTGTCCAAATAAGCTGGACATATCAAAAGTATGATTTTGTAAGATGCATTACGCCATTGGGCCTCTGCAGTTGTGGTTGAGTTTTCTTTCTTTCTTTCTTTTTTTTTTTTTTTTTTTTTTTCAATCTTCTGGCGTTTTCAGATGGTATGGGTTTTTTTTATTTTTATAACACTTTTTGTACGCGGTATTAAAAATCTGAATCCAGTCCATTGATATGCAGCAAGCACAATCAGTACGATTGAAAGTTTAAAATTTGATAAAATCCACAATGTGAATTCTCAATTTAGCCTTTTTTACTTATTTTTTTTTTCAAAATATCTAACTTATTTGGACAAAATAACAGACATAACAGTTTATCACATACAATAAAAACATTCTTTAACTTTAAAGTCATAAACATACGTAATTATACATGTAATGCGCATTCCAAAATAAGATTCAGATTCAGACATAATGTACAAGAGGTTTAAGTTAAATGTCAAAACTCGAATTTTACAATCCACAACATTCAGTAGTTCAAGAGGTTCATCTTTCACCAATTAAAGTTCATCTAACATTTTTACAAATCAAAAATGTTAAAAAATACCAACATTAATGTAAAAATTAGGGCAGGTTGAACGTTAGAAATGCCAAAGCTTTAGTAACATGTATTAAAAATAACAACCTATCTCATGATGCTCAGTTTGGTAATCGTTACTCATCTTGCCAAAGTATCATTGTGGAACGTCATTAATCCCAATGGTGATTTCAGTACATAAATATAAATAGCTGGTCCATCATCACATGGCCTAAATGCGTGCTTTCACATTCAACTTCAAATTACATGTCATTTATAAGTAGTTGAACTTTAAGTAATGCTATAAATCAATTTACAACTACATGTGTAGTTTACATGGTATGAACAATTATCGCGTCTTCTTACTTTGTAAATGTATTAGGGTGTAAATGTCTTAAAGATTTTTTTTTAATTGATTTGATACATGTCCGGATAAGCGCAATTAACATATTCTTGAGATCTTAAAAGATTACAATGTTTCGGACCGTCTTGCTAATTTTATCTTGTCAAGACGCCACCCAAAGTGTTCATACTCATAGTGTATATTTATGGACTAGAAAGGAGTAAGGGTTGAAAGCAAAAAGTAAGCAAGGTTAACTTCTCTTTCCTACGGGCACTATTCATCTTGTTGTGATCCTTTTTTTAATGAGAATCAAAACTTTAGCAAGTCTCACGCGATGCACACATTAAACAATAATTGAACAAAAAAAAATGTACCACTTCAAAGGTTGGTCAACAAGATAGACTAAAACTAATTTTGGCTTTGTATTCAGAGAACTCTCTCATGCTTCAATAAAATGCAGTGGAATCCTGATAAAGTCAACCCCTCGGGACCGAAAGGACATACTGACTTTGAGCAAGAGTTGACTTAACCATTACAAAGATTATATAAATAAATACAAAATGGGACTGCCAAACAGAGTTGACTTTAAGCAAGAGTTTCCTTCAAAGATGTTGACGTTAAGTGGATTCTACTGTACAATATTAGTTATTGTTCTTCTTGTGTCTAACTCAAAACTTTATGCTAATATGTTTTCTTTGTTATATTACACCATTATGCAAATTATAAATTGTATGAAAAAAGAAGGACTGTTCACTTAAAAACTAATGACTCCGTTTTATACTAGTCCATTTTGTAAGGTATGAACTTTGAAAATGAAAGGTTATTCTTTAAAGACTCTTAAAAATACTAATAAAAGACGCGGTTATTAAGTTTAAGTTAGGCACTAAAGCTGCATAAAAGCAAAGTGCCGGTTGTTTGTGATAACTTATCTAATTTGCACATCATGCGAAGTTTAATTCTTTATTTAATTTTTTTTTCTATAATATCAGAATGTTTTAAAAAAAGTTTGATCATTGAAAGGTACATTTTCATCTCTCTTTTTCAGTTTTTATAACTACATTTAATATTTTGATTTGGTAGAAGGGGGTTTCTCTTGAAAGAGCTTTTCTATTTGATTCAATAATGATATTGAGCAAAGAGCACATCTTCAACCTGGCCATAAACTTGACTCATTTCTTATCTATTCAATTTCTTCAATACATGACGTTGTTTTTCTGTGCCTTTCATCCTTTCTTTTTTACGAGTAGCTATGAATGTTATTACATTAGAATGTTTGATAATACACTCCCTTGTCAGTAGTTGATTAATTTTTTACCTTAACATGTATTCTGCAAGGGTGCACACCCAATCAATCAACACACGCGAGAAACACTGTGTAGCAACCAGCATTCAGATAATGCCTTACTCTACAGGTTTTACTCTACAATAACTACTGGGACTTTGAGATTTGAAATCAATAATTATGGTCCTGCAATTAACAAAAACGCAATGTATGCACACATTTGCGACCTACCAGTCTATGGTCATGATGATCAGCAAAACTGACTTACAGATTCCGAAGGGAAAAAAAAGAATAATTAATGCAGAATACTTGTACAGCGGTCTTATCCTAACACGACTTTCATGAATGGTCTTGTAGAATTAATTGAACTTGAGCATGTATGAGCTGGTCTGTTGAAACTCAATATAGTCACATCAATGAATAATCTTTATGTATACTACGTTGATGAGGAAATAAATTCATAAGTATTTCATGCCGGTGTTCAATTATAGTACAACTACAAGTTGACGTTGTAGTTACCATGCAAATTGGTTAACACGCGAAAGATACAGAGAGAGAAAGATAGAGAGAGAGAGAGAGCGTATGACGCAGGAAGAGGGCATGAGTGGATAGTTAACAGAAATAGTGAGAAAGGAAGGGGGAGGGTGGGATTTGTTAGACATAAATACATGTACCACTAAATAACGTTCTGACTTGTTATAATTTCGAAACATGCAAGTTGAACCTCTTCTACGATCAGCCCCTCTGGAAAAAGTTTGCCCACTTCAACAACTCCACTAAAAAGTGAAGTTTTTTATTGTTAAATAAAGGCTAAATACATTTATAATGTGTAGTTTTAGTCAACAACTACATCCATGATCAGAACGGTATTTAATGTGAGAATCAAAGTCAAATCATGCACCCAAAATTTGAAAGTACCATGGAAAAAATAAATACCGCTAACATTATGTCCAACACAAAGCTTCAATATGAAGCTACATAAAGCGCCCAAAACATTTTGAGGAAAGCTTTTAAAATCTGTAAATTGCCCAAAGAGTGTGGAAATAAATTTTCTAGCAAAATAAGCCCAGTTTTTTTTTAAATTAAAAGAAGAAAAGGAAAGGAAAGGATTTCTCTGACTAAAATTGAAGGCAAGTTACATTTTTATGTTAAGTGACCTCTCGAAATCATGCCTCGAGGTTCCAGATTTTAGTTTTCGTGTGAATCATCAATTGTGTGTCTCATCGCAAACTTTGGAGAGAACAGGATCCTGAGTACATGTATTTCAATTCTAAAATGAACTGACACTGAATGGTCGAACAGCGCTGTTTTACTTGATATCCCGTCCATACTCTGCTGGAAGATAAGGCAATAAAAAGTCTTGGATTTAACAAAGGTTTATCAAAATCAAACCGCGATTAAGAAAATTTAGGCTTTCAATTAAAAAAAAACAAAAAAACAATTGCCCTATATACGAGCGTAGACTAGTTAAGTAAAATGTTTTCCACAGCAGCATGACTGAACATGCCTATTTAGACAAAAGCCAACTCAAAGAGAAAGAAATTGTTTTTGATTATTGAAGAAAAAGTGAAGAGGTTTGCAGCCCCCACCCAGTCTTAGTTTTCGGATGACGGAAATGGTTTTTATTGAAGGGAGTTCTTTTACATGAAATACAATAAAACCCCATCAACATTTAGTGCACCATCCTGTCTCCTCTTGCCTTCTCAAATGTACAATGAATCTTCAATATAGCATACTTTGCATCAAGCAGTGTATGAAGATCAATTTTTTTTTCTTTATAATTATACATGCCTTTTTAAAAGTCATGATAGAGAAGGAAATCTTTGAGACTCCATTGTCACGCAGTTTTCTTCCAATCATAGCATTACCAGCCTATATCCTAGTTTTCAATTCATCGATACTTTTGTTTTGATACAGTGGCCGCTACTGCGTTTCAAATACAAGTTTTGTTTTTAGTAGCTCAGAGTATAGGTGACCAAATAAATCGATCATTTTTAGTCTTGTATCTAAAAAAGGTAGAGTTGTATTAGTAATAAATTGATCACTTTTAGTCTTGTATCTAAAATAGGTACAGTTGTATTAGTATATATGCATTTTGTTAATTCATGTTTTAATCATAGTTTCCGAAACCCGGTGCTCTTTGTCTAGTTATAAACTCTATTATCGTTTAACTGGTCCATTTTGAAATCCACAGTTATTTGATATCATAAAATCCAAGATGGCGGCGTTACCATGGCAACATTATGAGTTTTTGCTCTCAGTACCATTATTTCCTCTAATTTGACCACGGCAAACCCAAAAATTGACATAAAAGCTTTCTAACTTAAGAAAAATTTAAAAATGGTCTCAGGTGCCGCCCCTGCCATTAAAGATCCCGGAACTGGAACAAAAGAAGCAGCAAATAGTTCAATAATGCTGTACCACCCAAACTTGCCATAGAGATTCTCTCCACACACAATTAATATTAAATAATTGCCAACATTGATGAATCAAACGTTTTTTTTTTACTCTACTAACTAATGTTTTTGCTGTTGAGTGTCTCCTTTGGTCGCGCTGTGGTGCATCTGAGTGGGGAGTTTTAGGGTTCCTCTTCGGTGACAGGTGTGATGACTTCCTGTTGGTAGCTCTGGTACTGGCCAGACCTCACGCTCTGGGAGTCGTCAACCTGCGCATGCGCGGGACCAATTCATGGGGAAATAATCAATGTAAGTTAACCTGCGAAAATGATAACTCTAGACTTTCAAGTACCGGTACATTAAGTGAGACTTCACCAAGCCATTTTAGCTGCAGGACATTCGGTTTTCATCTTCTTGGTTTTGTCTTTGTCTCTAAATTCGCTAGCTTGGCGTCTGTTTTGGGGTAAGTTTAGATCGCGATAAGTTTAATCCTGATTTCAATAAATGGAAAACAGGTAAGATCTTTCCATATTATCTCTGAAATAGAGGCGTTTGTTACACAAGGAAAAAAAGTATGGACGATAGTCGTTCAAGATGGTTTTGTAATAAAATTAATAACTTGTTTCACTTTTCAAGTGAAATGAATTTCAGAATTTATTTGAAGACTGCAGTTATTGCAATAAAAGAATAAATAATTCCTGGAAAGAACCAGGTGCGTCATAGGTTCCGATATCGATTTATACAGATGAATTTTTACACAGGGCAATGCCAAAGTAACTGTCAACAACACGTAGAGATTTCCTGAGTTGAAGCGGTGGAATAGCTGATCGAAAATTAGTCAGTTCTGCACTTTAATTTATATATCCTTCCACTTGATCAAGCAACAAAGGTCTGCTGCGTGTTACAAGTCTTTCACACAGCTTGAAACTCAAGAAAAAAATGTATGCTGGTAGTAATTGATTCGAATTATGTGAAAATAATCCTCCGCTGTAAACCATCTTGAACTAACAACGTTAGTCCACATTAAAGCCCACTATCAAAATAAAATAAACAAACTATAAAATGAAGGCAAAATGTGAAAAAGCAAAACTAAAAAAGTCCATTCTATTCTACTTAAGGTTTTTATCCCTCAAAACATCATGAATCGAATAAATTACAGAAATAGAGAAAAGTGCGTATCACCCGTATCTTTTAAAAGCATACTATAATACTCTACTGATAAAATGATCAACACCAAAGAGTTTCCCGATTTCTAATCTAAAAGTAAGCGAAATTTTTTGGGAACAATATGAGCCCGCTATAGTAACACTCAGCATGAAATAATGAGTAAAGTGTAGGCCTAGAAATTACTGAACGACCTAAAAGTTTCATTGCCGCTGGTGTTGATTTTCTACTTGTTGGTAATCTTGTTGCTGTTTTTAATGTACCTGTTGTTGTTGTTATTGGGGATGAAAATACTACATTTTATTAGTAAAGAAGTAAAATTCATCATTTTTAAACAAAATTTTGTTGCTGTTCTTGATATTGATGTTCTTGTTACTGTTGTTGCTAGATTTGTTAGATCCTTTAAAACAAGACGTGCGTCTGCCTATTTTGACCAATCTTTACCTTATACTTTTTTCCAATACACCTAAAATATACAAAAACATAAATATGGATTTTTTTTAAGTTCAGCGATAGTCTTGGCAGACAGAATCGTAACTTAAACAATCTGAGCATCTCTAATCAAACCATCTCCATCATCTTTCACCTGTTTGCTGTACTTGCCGCCATTGGCGCTGTTGGTGGGTTTTAACCTGGTCTGCTCGTCGTCTGGGCCTCGCTTTTCGTCACTCTTCAGGTAGAAGTGGTAGCCCAGGTTGAGTTCAGGGATGTCGTAAAATACGGTGACCAGGAGTAGCAACATAGTGATGCCCATCAGGAAGTAGACTGCCGCGCGAGCACATTGGAGCAGTAGGTTAGAGAATCGGTATACTACATGCACAACGTATAAAATTAGTATCGAATGCGGACAGTATTGTAGTATTAATTTTGACTGTTTCGCTGATTCTGGTGCATATTGATCAAATTTTTATCTACAAAATGTCAGTAAATGTTTTATACTACATGTATTACTACTATAACATATTGAATTAATTTCATTCACTTTTAAGCTTTTTATCACACTATGAAAAGACAGCAAAATTCTAGCAGCGGACGCTTTAATTGTAGCGATACTAGTCCAGTTCAAGTACTTGGATACTGTACACTCTGCTTGTAATATACACGCAACATAAAATTCATATCATAGTTTCAATTACGACCTTTTAAACCTAGTTGTTGAAGCTACTTTGACCAGGCTCATTTAATACTCTAGAAAAATTAACGGGACATTCAAAGGGCAATCTACGCTAATTTAAAAGTATAATATTGTTCCCTAAAAATTAACTTTGTGATTCAAACATTAACTTTTTTTTACAATGTCTGTTAGACGTGAAAATATAATTATTTATACTGATATACCGACTGGTAAAGAATCGACGAGCAATAAGACTCCAGACCTCAAAACTTTTTGATTTTTAATTCTCGTTTAGAAACACAGAAAAGACCCAGAAACTAAATAAAGGGAGAGGTGTCTAAATAGCAGGTAGCCTTATGTGCAATGGCAAGAGTTTCAATTGTTTGCCGGATGGAGGTACCAAACAAACCAAAGTCGTATTCATTAGGAAATAACAACCCCAAATAGAACATTTCATTCGGTAAAAATAATGGCAATAGGTTCTAGATAACTGTTTCACTTGAGTTCAATAAAAGCGTTTAGAAATCCGACTAAAAAGCGACCGTTGTCCCTTAAGATGAATCGCTATTCCATATCGACACTGACCTATTATTTGCGTTAAACGGCAAATCAACTCATAGGATTTTAAATTTTCAGAATTTTGAAACAAATGACAAACTTATAGGAAAATCCTGGCTATTTTTTTGGTAAAATTGAATAACAGTTTCAGGAATAAAAGATACAAAAAAGCATAGAATTGGATATTTGTTGTGACTAACATGTGCTTAAGTTTTACAAAGATTCATCCCTACAAGCGAAGCAAACTAAGGCTGTTCACAAGACTGGGAAGAAGGAAGTGGGAATCCAAGAAATAGAGACATTAGAGAG